>BPLR01019931.1:0-131128 GCA_021605095.1 Caerostris extrusa
GTGGACTTTTTTTGATGTTTTCGTCTGTAACAGCCTCTTTGGGACGTCCACTGTGTGCATCGTACTCGGTGAGTTTTTAACGCAAGGGAAAGTGAAGCGTTTTGTTCGTCTAAAAATATTTTTTACTCAGAATATTAGAAAACTTGAAAGGGTGTTTAAGAATCATTTAGCATTAAGATCTATGGTGCCATACTAAGAGATCTTCAGAAACTGTTTATTTGGAAAGTATAGGAAGGATAGAAAAAAAAAAGATTTTGAATGTAAGGTAGATTGATTTTTAAAATAACTAGTTACTATTATTTTTGAGAATTTAATGCTAGAGAGATGCTGTAATATTAAATCGATACCGCGTATTTGCCAATATCGCAAAAAAAAAAAAAAAACATTGAAAAGCTAAGAGCGCAGAAATAGTGAGTTTTAACGCAGGGAAGAGTTTTTTGTTTGTTATTATTCAAAATATTACAAAACTTGCAAGGGCTTTTAAGATTCATTTCACATTAAGATCTATGGTGTCAGAATAAGATCAACATTAAGATCCTCAGAAACTGATGTTTATTTGGAAAGCATGGGGAGTATAGCAAATAAAAGGTGTCTTGAATATAATAAAGCTCAATTTCTAAAAGCAATTAATAACAATTATTTTCTGGTATTTATTACCAGAGAGCAGATATTTTAAAAAATTGGTGTCAAATCGAAACCACGTATGTACAATATTAAAAAAAAACCGGATATGTGTAGTGAACAGCTATGTAATAAAAACATGTAAACATAACTATATAGAAAATTGGTCTTGAAATAAGCAATGTGCATAGCTGTCCAGCAGGTTTATGTTCATCTAAAATATTTTACTCAGAATATCACAAAACTTGAAAGGGTGTTTAAGAATAATTTAACATTAAGATCTATGATGTCAAACAAGATATCTTCAGAAACTGATGTTTATTTGCAAATATAAGAAATCAAATAAAACATGTTTTAAATGTAAAATAGTTTAATTTTTTGAAATCAACTTATTACTTTTATTTTGGGAATTTATTGCTAGAAAGCAGATAGTTAAAAAATTGCTGTCAAATCGAAGCCGCGTATGTACAATATTGAAAAAACGGATATGTGTAGTGAACAGCTAAGTAATAAAATAATAAAAACATGTAAACGTGACTAAAGAGAAAATTGGTCTTGAAATACATAATGGCCTTAACTATCCAGTACTTACATTTTTATAATGTTCTTTAAGCTGATTTGAATCAACACTGAACATCCGCATAAACATCCATTTGGCGAACAAATTGCTCATTGGCTGGAAAGGTGTAATTCAACATTTAAATAAAAGAAAATCATCGCACAGTAGCATTCCTACACGCAATTGCGCACACTTTCCATCAATTCGCTGTCACATTTGCATCAATTAATTGACATAATGCGCCCGTTGCTTTATCTCGGGAGAGTCACTTATTCGCGATGTAACACTGCATTACTTCTAATTATTGGCCATATCTTAGCAGGGGCTGATCGTGGTGCACTGGCAACAAGGCCACATCGATTGAATTTATATGAACTGCCATAAGGAAGAGCCCGTTTGAACATTCCGGTACACCAACTGTGACAATTACATTAGGCAGGACTGCGATCTTAATGGTGATTGGAAAGAGTGAAAATATCCTATCAGGAAAATTGGCCGTAACCAGTCATTTGGGTCAATAAGTAATAGTGGGGATAGAGACAGGGTTTGCCGGTCGCTTATTATTAATTCGCTTTGCTTGTAACGCCGATGATCTATTGGTTGCGCCCGAAGTTACCGCGTCTGGTGGCTTAATCTAATACGGAAATTGTGACACATATCGGGTTATGGTTGGACGCACATTTTCTGATGATGATAGCGGATGCTGTTACCGATGATTTTTTAACACTTTATCCATGATAATGATCACACTTGAACGAAACATTATGTTCTGGATTCTAATCGTGTTAAGATTGAGAGTATGATTGAAATAATCATTACCAGTTATGGGTTTCATTAAATCTTTTGCAAAATTTATTTAATTAATCAATAATCTTTTGTAAGATTAATATAATTTAATTAATCTTTTATAAGAGTGTGGAATTCCTAATTCTTTCACACTCTTATCCTCATCAGTGGCGCAACAGCCCCATGGTAGGCCAAGGCCTTCTACCTACTGGCAGATTTCTGGACAGGAGATGTTTTTCTTTTTTACTGAGTAGGTTTATCAGCCCTATACCCAATACTTTACAGTCATATTAGACCCGGACCTATGGTTTAAAGGGGATTCGAACCAATACAAACAACCATGGCACCCTCTGGGACTCGAATTCAAAACATGTGGCAAGGAGCACCAGAGCACTAGTCACTTGGCACCAGACCCCAATCATAAAAAAATCATAAATCATTAATGAAAATTTTAATTAGTAAAGAAAGGCCATCAGGTCTTTTCTTTACTAATTTAACAAACCGACACAGTAAGTCATTTAAAAACATTTTTTGTTGTTTTGCAAAACAAAAAGAAACAGCTTTGTTTTTACCCGGTAAAAGCCGCGCGGATCATGGAGCCATCCTAACTTTAATAAATGAGTTATTCCAGAAAATGTATCCATTAGAAATCGTTTTGTGTTTTAGTATATTTACAACTTACAGTGTTAGAGTGGTCATGAGATATCATTCGTTATTCCCCACGTTTCGTTTTCTTTTGTGTATGGCGATCGTATGCAATCGTGAACATTCTTATTTTGATGTTCTTCATTGAGCCAGACTTTGTTTTCCAAAAGTACATTGTTTTTACAGTGATATTTGATTAGCAATGGAAAATAAACGTAAGTTAAAAGATCACGAATAAGAAATGAATGGTTTGAGAGCGTTGCTGAATGAAGTTGAAGATGAAGAAATTGATCGTTCTAGTGAAATAGAAACAGAGTGAAATAAATTAAAGTAGTAAAAAAAAAAGAAAGTAAGTTGCAATCACTCGACAAGGAAAACTAAATTTCCAATTAGGAAGAGAGTTATAAATTAGGAAGATTTTTATAAATTACGAAGTGCTTATTATTGATCAGTTAAAAATAAAAATATTTTGCGAAATTCAAAACCAAAATAAAAAAGGGAAACTTATTCTCAGGATAAAAAAAAAACTTATTTGAAGATCAAAAACAATTGCTTAAAATATAGTAAAACATGTCCAGACATGTACGGAAACATATTCAGACTTTTTTTATGCAAAATCGGAAATATATTGTGTGCCAAATGTGTGTGCTTTTCGCCACTAGAATGGCTGGTGCATAAGAGATTAGCCTGAATATTTTATGGGGTCTATTATATTAAATCTATAATTATCCACAATCCATTTTGATCGAATACATCCAGGAAATTCATAAGGGATGTTCGCAGCCTTTACCATATAAATTTGTATAGCTGTTATTGTCTGACGTACGTATATATTTATAGTGTCTATGCCCAGAACGCAGATGAAATCTTTCGATTCGGCATCGCTTATCGGATTTTAAACATGGCTCCTTAAACTCAATAACCAAATGCAATATCAACCAAATCACATTTGCCCACAGATTTATTAATAAAGTTCAATTTGGTTTATAGTGAAAATATTTTGTATGCTAAATATGGCAAAGAAGAAAAGAAGTAGAAATGAATACAATAGTAGTAAACAGCATCTGACTTATAGTAGTTTCTGTAAGTAATGACCGCGTAGTGCAATTTTAAAATTATTAGATTTTAGATACATTTATCGATATCATTAAACTGAAGAATTAGGATGGGAGCCATTGAGCAAATAAAAGTGGATTAAAGTAAAACCTACCTATGTATCAAAATGGTTGGATGTGATCCTTTCAGTAATTCATAAACTATGGAATGAATTTCTAGAAAAGAATCAGCTCCTAGAGCGTACAGCAGAGGAACACGTAGAGTAACAAGTTTAGCGTATGACCATCACTTGCATCTTATTCCCACAAGCCACTTAACCGTTATAGAAACTCATCTCAAATCCTTTCTCGCAGCGCCACTAGAAGGCAACTATACAAATCAACTGTACACAGACGGCTCTATGTAGAAGTGCTGTAGGCAGAATGCGCAGCATTGTGGGTACCTTTCACCCAAGCAATTAATAGGAAATATTTAATCCTATAAGCACTCATTTTAATTGAAATCACGGTCAATGACTATCTGTACCTGTTACTGATGATTGCAAATTTTGTTTCCAAAATGACTCAAAAGGTGAGTATGTCTGATGGGTGGCGGAAAAAGTTGTTAACCAATTCATATCTGTGAAAGAGACAGATTTGGTATGTACAATCTGTTGTGGCTGGGGCATATCTCTATGGAAGGCCGCCACCGATTTGTGTGTCCAGCCAAGGCTACCGTTAAAGCTCAGCTATATAGAGAAGATATTTTTTGATCCACTTGCTCTTCCATGTGCAGATACAGTTCGGGATTATTCATTTTACAAACCAGTAATGATGGTACTATTGTGCATATATATATTGGTCAGCACGTTATCCTGACTTGTACTTGATTGCGCATATTTTGGACTCTCCAAGGAGTCATATTGATGTACTAAATAAAAGTCCAGCAACAGTTAAAGATCTTTGAGCAGCCTTGACATAGTAATGATATTTGATGCTAATTGAATAAATAAATAAGGAACACAGCTGCCATGTCTATTTAGTTACTAGAGATTATCACAACACTAAATGTTTTACACATTTTCATATTATGCATCTTCAGGATATATAATAAGCTTATTGTTTTTGTGAAAAATATGTGAAACATTAAATAATATTTTTGACTAATCTCATTAACATAAAAAGGATAAAATATACATCATCACAATTTTTTTAATTTTTTTTTTTTTCTTAACGTTTGAAAAGTGAGCTTTAAGTACAATTGTTTTTAAAACTGATTTGACTACACAATGAAAACAAAAATACTATGAAATCATTACATCAAATATTTTCTATATTCCTAATCTATGCTTTTCTTCATTAAAATAAAATGATACAATTTTACTAATCTGTAAGCATTAATTGTTATGCCATATATTCATATTTTTAAAATTAGTGTTCATTTTTATTTTCGCTCGCAAACATATTGATTAATGATAAGCGTCGTCAATTTTATACAATACTGTATATTAATACTTTATTTTTATTTATGCCAACCTATTATATTTTACGTTTCTGACTTTTATATGCAAGAATGGTATAGTTCAAGTTTATGTATTCCAGATGTTTATTAATAAATAATTAAGTCATGTAAACATTCATTTATTTTACTTCATAAAAAATCATCTTAAGTCATTGTTACTTAATATTTTAACACAGGTCTTGTTTTGTTGTTATATATCAGTGTGTTATAGTAGTAAAAATAATACACGACTCATGGCTTTGTGGCAACGTGCGCCGCTGGTGAGAGTTAGGGCTGAGGTTCAATCAGATGGCGACTTTGTTGAGGACACTGTTTTAACAAACGAGGAGACTCGATGACGTTTGTGATGCTCAGCATTTTGTCTCGTGAGTCGGAAAACTTGGTGGGAGTTCGTTGTTCTTGGTTTCGTTTTTCGCTCATACGATACAAAATGCGGGGTAGTTCACCCAAAATATCCTTCCGGAAGGCCATGCCCTCCTTCTTCAGCGTCATGAAGGCATGTCAGACTTCTACGTAAGGGTGTTCCATCACAAAGAATCCCTCCATCCATGAGTAGAAACTCATTGTCTGTTCCAGATTGCAGTACACTGAGGATTAGACACAACCACAATAAAGATAAAATGCGTCGCCTGAAATTAAAATGTCTCTAATAGTTTTTCTAATGCAGCTGACAAATACTTAGACTGTCATCTTACGTCATAAGCAAGGGCTGCACCGAAGTTACTCACTTAGCACTACCCAGGGGTGCGTGTAGCTTGAAGATAAGCTAGGGATGCGGAGAAACAATGTCCCTCAACGCTCTACGATCCTAATAGACCGGAATCTACGGTTTAAAGTAGATTCCGAACCATTACAAACATCTGACACCGCTGCTACTCAAACCCGATACCTGTGCTAGTGAGTGCCAGACCGCTAGCCACTCGGCCAACAGATCCCATGTCTCTAATAGTAAATTGTATAAAAATACTACTGTGTCCAAAACATAAGACCGATTATCAATTTAAAATTCCCGAGGCTTATGGAATTTTAATTTATTTTTTTTTAGGTTGCTGGCACAGTCCTTGACATTTTGTGGGAAATTTGACGTCAAAATATTCATTAGTGCTTGAGTTACGCTTTGCTTTGTGAGACACTAAAATTGATTCCGGCGATTTTTGAACGTATAGAATGTTGGTATAAAGTGGTATAAATAGTTGAAAGAAGGTAGAGAACTCGTTGAAGACGAAGAGCGCTCTGGCCAACCCTCCACCTCAACCAACGAAACTCAAGTTCAAAAAAATTGAAGATTTGGAGCTGAACAACCGTCGATTTACAATCAGAAATCTTGCTGATAATGTTGGAATTTCAAAGGGATCGGTCAATTCCATTTTGATCCTCAAAAGCGTGAAATCTCGATAGGTACCGTAAACATTGCACTGCATTAATTCTTCCTGAATTTTCCAACAAAAATGAAACCCATATCGTTCCACAATCAACGTATTCACACCGTGCGACTTTTGGCTATTCCATGAACTCAAAAAGACATCTCCGGGGACACCGTTTTGAGTCTATTGAAGAGATTCAACGTGAATCGCAGCACGCTTTGAAGGCCATCCCTGCCGATGACTTTTTATCATGCACTTAGGGTTACTTAGACGGCAATGAAATAAATTTGGAAGAACAAATAAAGACTTTTTGAAAAAAAATATTTGGTCTTACTTTTTGGGCACAGTAGTATATCTAATCGGAAAAATATTAATATGTTATGCCCAAAATATAATAATTTGAAAATTTTTTTTTTATTATTCAACTGTTATATATAGCTGGCTATTACTCAACTATTTTATTTATATTGAATTAATTACTTAATTTAATATTTGATACAATTCAATTATTTTCAAAAACTTACTACCTTAACTTAAACTTAAAGCAATTACTACCTAAAATTTTGAAGGAATAAAACTAACAATTAGAAGGATAAATGCAGTGGGATTTGAAAAGATTCAAAATATAATTTTAATGAGAAATTTAATTCTAAATTGTTGAATGAAAATCCGAGAAAATGCTGATGTGCGTTTTGTATTATTTTTAAAGCTCAATATTTATCCGGAGCTTGAATTTTTAAATTTCGAACAAGTTTGGTTCTCAAATAACGAACAGTAATTAGCAGGGAAAGCTTTTCTAGTTCCAAATTCAGATTTTATAAGATTAATTATTGCAAGGCATTTCTAAATATTTAAATACTCTAGATAGTTTCTCACACGTGACCCATTAAGAAATTCAATGATAACAAAGTTTCGCATGAAATCATGAATTGAGTTAAATCTATATGTATTATTTTTGATTTTTATCACTGTAAATAAACACCCATCTTATCTGACAAAATGAAAATGTACTATTAATTATGTTTTGAATAATGCAATCACAAATATATGAATGCTTTTAATGTGGAATTTCTACAATCTAGGCAGATACATTTTAATAACTTGTTTTCTTTAAAGAGTAAACAATTTTTGATAACAGAAATTAAGTGTTTTGGTAAATATAAGGAAAGGAATTAATTAATTATTCGAACGTAAAGAATCACTAATGATATAATCATAAATCTTTTTCAATTGAATGATAAAAATAACTGTAAAAATTATTTACTTAGATACTGATTTAAATTTAGAAAATTATAAATATTGTATTTACGGGTGGGGTATTTCTTGATATTCCAAAAGCATTCGACAGTTTGGATTGGCGGATTATTATATAAACTTATTATTCTCAACTTTCTACCTTCCTTGATTAAACTTATTCGTTCCTTTTAAATCATATAATTTTTACTGTCACAGTAAACAAAACTCTCTTTTTATTAAAAATATTTTCTCTATTTTCATTGCTGATATCCCAACTAATCCTAAACTCTTTACTGATGATACTGCAATCCTTTGCAAAAATAAAAACTTTAAATTTTTAGCTATCACCCTTACTAATCACCTTAAAGTTCTCCATAACTGGTTCAATAAATGGAAAATATCTGTAAACGTAGATAAGACTGAATCTGTTTTCCTCTTTATTGGAAATAAACGTAAAAAACCCGTGATTATGATCGATATTAATATTACCCGTCGGAAGAGTCAAACTAAATATTTAGGAGTTATTCTGGGTCAACATTTAACATGGAAACAACATTTTCTGTACACCAAAACTAAATTTCGTATTGCGCTCAGAAAAGTCTACCCACTCATAAATAGAAATTCTACCATGACCAGGGATAACAAAATTCTTCTTTATACTGCTATGCTTCGCCCAATTCTCACATACGCTTGCCCGGTCTGGTCCTATGCAGCTAAATCTAATTTAAAAAACGCTTGGAACTTTAATAAATATCACTCTCCACCAAAGGACCTCTGCTAAATGGTTCATGCGCAATTCTGATATCTATAAAGCTATTAACATCCCTTCCTTAAAAGATTCTCTTAAACACATCTCTATTAAATTTTTTTGATACGCTTATTAATCATGAAAATATTGCAATCTAGAAGATTGACTCTTACTATCTTCAAATTATGATATAAAGCGTCAGCACAAAATTTTAATTTTATTTCTAATTTAATTTTCAAATATTTTTCTTTTCTTTTATTTGCTTATAATTGTAAGTTAATATTATTATATTTGTAAATATATTCTGTGCAGTTTTCATTGTTTCAACTGTATTTACTCTGTTCTATCGGTGATGGAGCCCCCAGAGACTAAATAGCTCCAAAAGAATACGTCAACCAATATTGTACATCTTAACAAATCATATAAATCAATATAAATTGCTGATGTTTCCGTTGATTCCTTTTGTCTATTACTTGAATAATTAGTAGCTGAAAATGTATTCTCAGTACAGCCGTTTAAGCAACTTATATAGTATTGAAATTGTTGATTGAAAAAGGAACCAAAAAGTTATTGATATAAAAAGGAAAATACTTAAAATACACTGACGGAAAAATTGTAAATTAACTATAATAAATCAATATACTGATGAAATTGAAAATCGCTGTTTTCTGTTTTATTACATAGTTTCTTATTAAATGCAATATATGATTCAGTTAAGTTAATTACAAATTAATAATATATACATGCAATACATAGTTGCAAAATTAATTTAAAGAACTAGTTGAGTTACAAATCTCTTATTAAAATGAATATGGGACTTTTTATTACCATTTAAAAAAAAATTAAAACAGCATTTTTAAAAAATTCAGAAGTTTTCAATCTTTAATTAACTTACAGTCTAAATTGTTGTTTGCTGCATACAAGGGGCAAGGGGTCCATACATGTTCAACACACAAAAATATATAAACTGATTGCGTAAATTTTTGTAATTATCTGAAGATACGATATTTCTCTAGTTAAAAACCTCATAATATCACGAGGACTGTGTTTCATTCTGAATCATTTATCACACTTTAACTGAAAGAATGTGTAACTTCAAAATTCTTTGTTTCATTTGATTATGCTTTGCACATTTCATGTATTAAAAATAAATTACATATTTTTAAATTTAGTTTTAAAAGAAATATTAAAATTTTGCTTGGCTTTTTTAATTGTGAAAAACACCGTTTAAATTGATAGAAAATTGCATTAAATACAAAAACTAAACGCGCATATCTTGATAAAATTTGTGAAAAAGGCATTGCTGAAAATATGAGTTGGACCAATTTGGTGATTAAAGTAATTACTAGATGTTATTGAGATTTTAAATAGTCGAAAAAGTTATTTAATGTAAATTTTTCTGATGACTTTAAAACTAATTTGATTATTAAATATTGCTTATTTAAGGCCACCACTTGAATCTTCTCTCACCCTGTATAATGCAAGACTCACAGAGAAATTTTTCTTTTATTATTTCCAATAGAATTTGATATGGAAAATAAAACTTTAAAGATGGAATATTTCTTCTCTTGTAGTAAGTGCTCTGTGCTTAGAAAAAAAGCGATGTTTTAAAATGATGAATTTCCCCAGAGTGGGTGTTCTCATTCCTGAGGAACGAGGATTTGCTTCATTTTTTGCGTCCACCCCCACCTCCACGTACATGATGGAGGATTAATAATCAGGATAGCAACAATAAGGAAAACCAATTCTCTTTCAGTTTAACGCTTTCTGCAGGAAAAGCTGGAAGCATTCAACTTATTTGAGGACACATTTATCACGGCACATCTTTTTTCTCATTATCATAGGATTTAGCTCTTCACTTGATAGATCAGTGATTAAAGTTGTGGGACCATCGAGAGAATTCTTAATCACTTACGGCTGTACCTTTCAGGTTTTGGTATAAATAACTGATATATATCTGATATATGTAATTTTCAATCAGAACAACGCAAGGGGATTCTGATTAGGAACAATTCTTTAAGATTCAAAGTAGCACAAATATTATTATATTCTTTCATTGAAATTTGTAATCTTATTTTACAAAATTTACACAGCCTATGCATTGGTTGAAATATTCATTTTATAGAAAATAACTTGTATAACTAATTTTCGTGGCTCAGTGGCAGTATGTGATTTTGATATCTGTTGGTGAGCGCGGATTGCTGTTACTTCTTTGAAATACCAGTAGATTTGAAAGAACAAAATAGAATCTCGAATGCAGTTGATGCTGTTGGCTAATTTTGTTGACCTAATTTTCTTCTATGGGGCCTGATGGCCGAGTGACTAACGCTCTGGCGCTCGCTGACGCAGGTTTCATGTTTGAGTCCAGCAGTGCTATGGATGTTTGTAGTGGCTCACAGTCCACTTTAAACCATAGGTCCCGATCTAATATGACTGTTGGGCGTAAGGCTGACAACCCTACCCCATAAGAAGAAATACATCACCTGTCCCTTAATCTGCCAGTAGGCAGACGAATGGCCCAGAACAGAAGAAGAAGAATTTACTTCTATACGATATACGCAAGTGTGGAAAAATTATACATTGTTTGTAAAGGCTATTTCGGGAAAATTTGCTGTTCTCATAAAGGAGTAGTTTTGACATAGCATAATAAAATTATCAATATATCTGTAAGAAAATAATCCTGAAGTCAATGTTGTAGGAAAACAACACTGTTAAAAACAAAAATCGATAAATAGATTTCAAATTTAGTATCTTATAGATTTATAAGCTGTCTTATAGGCATTTTTAATATAGAGGACTGCAATGACCAATTAAAATCTTTACTTGGGCCCGGATTTTACACATTACACTAATTTTAGAAAACTTCACATAGTAATGCATAAAGTTTCTCATTGAAGCTTGCTTATGTAATCTTGCATTTATAACTGCAATATTGTTTTTTGTTAATGCTTCAGAACTGAAATATTTGTGAATAGCATATTTTGGATTTATAATTAAATTTCACTCAGTTCTAAATGTGCATTTATAAATTAAATTGTAGCAATTCAAAATATTATTTATATTAAAAAATAAATCATAATTTTCATTTACAATTAATTATTAAAAAATACGAATAAGGCCATATCTGGAGTGGTGTATTCTGGTCATAGTCACAATAAAATCCACCCTGTGGAATCCCTGTAATATAGTTTTTGTTCTCACTTTAATCTGCTGGTAACGTTTACTGAACAAGCCATTATAGGCAGTAGAAGAGGAAAAAAAAAGGTGGAGAAAAGAAAAAAAAAATTAGCCTTTGGCTTCAATCAACATCATTTAGCGCTTTCGCAAAAAAAAAAGCAAAACAAGAAATAATAATAAAAAAACTTTCCCGAAATAACTGACCAGATACACAAGAGAGAAAACACGAAATCGTTCGGGACACAGCAGAAAAGAAAACAAAAGCAAAGTCGCCCTCTTGCTTGTATTTGCTATTTCTTTATTGTGCCACCTTCCTTTGGGAGTTTGGCAAGAGAGTTCAACACAACTAAGAAAGACAAAAAAAAAAAAAAAAAAAAAAAAAGAAAGAAAGAAAAAAAAGAAGAGAAAGTTAAGGAGTAGCTGTGACCAGGACGAAGAAATTGAATGTTTAGACTAATGCCACTCATTGTAGACTTCGGCAACGATTAGTCTGAAGCTGGGACTTTAAAATTCAGTAAAGGTTCTGAAAATTTTTGTCCAAGCACTGGAATTATTGAAATGTTGCAGATATCTTTAAGATAGATCTATTTGGTAAAAGGGATGAATTAATTGATACCCTTCTAAATTGAGAAAATTCTCGACTTTCTAACCACAATGAACAAGCAGAAAATGGATGGACATTTCAAAAGTTATTTTACATTAAGAACTACAAAACTGATACATTATCCACTATACGTAGATAATCAATTACTTAAAGTTACAGAGAAGCAACTGGAAAAATTTTACTAAAAATGTTCATTCCATTGAATAATGATTCTGGTGAATAATTTGGTGGTCGTCAAGAGTCGTAATGAAGAATTTTAAGTTCAATGTTATGTTTTTGTATAAAAATTATACATACATAAATAAATGAAATGACAGATGAAATAATATCATTTCATTATAAATCACTTTTTAACGAAATGTCGATAAGGTTTTTGCCTAATTGGTCTTAAAATATTATTTCAATAATTATATAATTAGGATAAACAATATGCAAATATTTTTCATGAATTTAGATGAATCCCAGGGAAATTTTATTAATTGGTTTGACTTTTAGGTTTGGCTTACTATTGTTGTACGTCAAAGTATAATGCAAATTTATAATTAATTATGTGCTAGATTTATTCTATTAGAGCAGATGTTTCCAAACTTTTTAGTGTAAGGGCTACACTGACTCCTCCACCAAGTTCCAAGGAACAAGACCTAGGCTAGATAAGCATACCAACATATTGGAATTTCGAATTACGTACAAATTTTCGTTTCGGAACTAGCTGGCGTGTTAAGCATCCAAGTAAGCAATTTCCAAGTAAGCGGTAGTACTTACGGGCCAATGTCAGACTTGTCATTGCTGCAGAGAAGCCATCTTACGCTACAGTAGCCAGCATCGTTCTTCTTGTGAGTGGTTGAATTATGCTAAAAAAAAGTTAATTATGCTTGTCTAGTTGAAGTATGCAACGTCATTTTGAAGAGAGCAGTAACGCCAGCTGTATCTTTCTCTTCAAAATTAGCTCATATTATATCTGTAACTTTCCACCTCACAATTGTTTGCAGTTGTCAGTGGAAAGTTACAGCTACATGAATCTGCTTAATGATAATTATATTGTTTAATTTCCTTATGTGAATTGACTATGTACGTTATTTATTGTAAATTTTTAAAAACAAATCTCATGTCATTAATTAAGGTGAAATGTTCAATAGCATTATGTGTGTCAGATATAGTATTTCTTAATGGTATCTTATAAAAATATCTGATAATTGTTTTGTATGATTTATTTACACCGTAAGTTTTACATTTTACATTATAATCAAAATAATCTGGCGGGCTGTATCGATAGTGCTCGAGGTCTGGTTTTGCCATGGGCATTTGTAATAAGTTAAAGTATTTAAAATAGTAAAATAAAAGGCCAGTAAAAGGAATTTAAAGTATTTAGAAATGAAAAGAAAAAAAACTGAACAAATTAAAAAGGAAAACTATAGGAAGTGATGTTTCATTAAAGTTTAATAATTTATTCAAAATAGGACAATCAATATTTTGATATGTTCAAATAATTAAAAAATATGTCTTTTATTTACTGCTTTCTTTTTTGTGAAAAACTAACCATCTTAAAAGTCCGTAAAGACATACGTAAAGTTGTATATTTGTGGTACCGGATGCATGAAATAATGTTTTCCACGAACAAATTCAAAATATTTAGATTTCCGAGCTTGATTTTAAATTTAAAAAAAAAAATCTCATAATTTTTGAAATCTGAAGGGTTAAAATTGATATGATGATAAGAGAGTTCGTAAAATTTCTAAGGTTAATAATTAATCAAAGATATATTTGACATCCTATAATTTCGTAAATACACTCATGTCCATAAATTAAGGATAATGAAGTTCAGGCAAAGAAAGAGTCAGAAGCAAAACAAATTTGACTTATTTGTAAAGGCTATTTATTAAACAAAAGGTAAAGCGCAAAAAAAGATGCTATATGTTTGACATAATTAATAAAAATTGCGATTTTCACTCCCTGGAGCAAATTTCAAAAAAGAACCTATTTACAAAAAACAGTATAACATGGTTAGTATGATGGTTAATAGGGATTATGTCTCCCGGACGATGCAATACAGGCCTTAAAACGCCTAGGCATGCTGAGTATCAAATTATCAATCTGATCTTGGGGAATATTACACCACTCATCAAACACTGCCCTCCGAAGTTCCGGTTGGCAGGTGGGAGGCGGTTGACGGGCTGCAATTCGTCGGCCAAGCATATCCCACACATGCTCTATTGGATTCAAGTCCGGTGAGTATGCTGGCCTATCCATACGGGTGATAGCCTCCAATTGAAATCATTCGTCTACAATGTTTGCACGGTGAGGACGGGCGTTGTCATCCATAAACAGAAATTCAGCACCCATGCGCCCGAAACAAACGTACAAGTTGTTCCAGAATGACATCCCGATAGATGTGGCCTGTCATCGTTACACTCTGAACATGCAGGTCAGTTCTGGAACCAAGAATAATTCCTTCCCAAACGAGACATCCTGCATCACCGTAACGGTGTCGTTCAATGGTGTTCTCTTGGTGGTGACGGGTGCCTGGCGCTCTCCATATGAAACTCCGACGTGAATCAGACTGCAAACTAAACCTGGACTCGTCGGAAAAAATCACATAAGACCACAATTGCGGTGTCCATAATGCATGCTCTCTACCCAGGTTAATCGCTGGCGACAGTGAGTTGCGGTAAGTGGAACACATCTGACAGGCCTACGAGCATATAGACCAATGTGCCCTAAGCGTCTGTACACGGTCTGCCTTGAAACTGTCGTACCGGTAGCTGAAGAGACAGGTCTGATGCTGTGCTCCGTCTGTTTGTTTTGGCAGTAACTGCTAAATACCGCTCCTCATTCGGCGTAGTAACTCGGAGGCGACCTGTGCTGTAACATCTACTCACATTACCATCATCTTGGAATCGTTGCCAAAGCCTGGAGAGGACACTCTGGGTGATTCCAAGTTCCTCGGATACTTCCAGCTGGGTACGTCCACATTCCAGTCGTCCGATAATTCTACCACGTAGAAAAATCATCCAAATGCTTCCTTTGTGCCTTAACTATTCGGTTATTGCACTGAAAGGCTTTAAAGCGCTTGTGAACAATTTTACTTTCTTGTATTTTCCGAAGCGTTGGCAGCGCAGCTGCCATTTGCTCCTATCGGGTTTTTATGGCTTGAAGATGAGGAACATTAGAAGTTGAGGAACAGTGAAAGGGAAGTAATTTGCCCATGAGAATAATATAAAAAGGAATAGAATATTCTAAAACTGAATAGAAAAAGAAAATTGAATAATCAAAATGTTAGTAGCATGAAAAAGCGACGTAAAATCAAAATGTTAGTGTAATAACAAGAATAAAAATTTAAAAGAGATAATAAAAAGAGGAGTAAATAAAAATTAAGTAACAGTTTTAGAATTTTTATTTGAATTTTTATGCATATAGTTTTTTTTTTTTTTTTTTCTGTGAAATGATAAAAACATTAGAAATAAAAAGAAAGGTTCCATTATAGGAATGAAAATAAAGGATGATAATAAAGAACAAAAAATAGTAATATGAAAATAACAATTTTACTTCTTTGCCACCATTCCTTATATACCCCTCTCTTACACTCTCGTCATTGTGACGTACCATATGCGTCATCTGGTGGTTTCCTGTAATTTGCATATTCTTCTTCAAGATGTGTGTGATAATTCTACAGGTGAAATTTTTATTTTAGAGTTCCATTTCTGTGTGATTCTGAATTATTCTTAATTTACGGACATGAGTGTAGTTTAGAAATTCAGAAAAAGTGAAAGAATTTGAGAATTTAAATGAGGTTTAAGAGATTTTTTTTGTACTGAAGAAAATAAAAATTGTTTAATGGAGTACGTTTCATCCATTTACTTAATAAATCCCTGGAATGGAATCCACGGAATTTCCGTTTATTTGTGTTAAAAAAATACGACTGACAAGCATATCATAATGCATTTCCGATCTAATTAGCCTACAGTGGACACAAAATGACTGTACAGCGACAAACGCAACCAAACCATAATGCATTTCAATTTCATTATTCGTTTTAAGAATAAAACATTTACATAAAAGTGATGTTTTAACAACGTATTAAAAATAGAAGAGGGAGATAATGTTAAAATATATTAGAAATGTAAAACGTACATTTGCCATTTAAGGCAATTGCAGTAAATTTCTGGATTTATTTTATAAGTATCTAAATCCCCAGGATTGTTTCATAATTAAGAGATTGTTAACAATGCTCTCTTATTAAAAGTATTGGAGTCTTCTTATCAAAGGAACTGAATATATTTACATTTTCGGTTCTTCACCGAAGCGGAAGAAGGTTCGATTATATCTGGCGGCATGCATTGTAGTCATTGCTTTGACAAACGAGTATCCTTATTGGAGTATTTGTCTTGAATAGTCGTACTTCTTGATTGGTGTGTTTTGGGATGTCATTAATAAGATATGCAATTACAAATCATTAAGGAAATCATTACCACTTCCTTTTTGCTCTCTTTGATATAACATGTACGCCTGGTTATATTTAGTAACGCTAGATTTCCTATAATTCTATCCAGACCCAATTTGTTTTCTGTTGTGATTAGACTAGTATTCTAATAATAATTGGATGTGATAATAAGAATAAATTTAGTGCATATGTAATATTTTAACAAGTCTTTATCGAAAATGCACATTTTTACAGATTTCAAATGATATTTTTTTTTTGAAAAAGGAAAATTAATTGATCAAATTAGCACCTATTCTTTTCTCCCTTCCAAGTTAAGGGGAAAAAATTATATCTATGGTTAAAATTATAAAGGAACTGATGCAGATGCTGAAGTAAAGTTAAATGAGGAAATAAAGTTTGAAAAAATTATGGAGTTTAAATATTTGGATTCAATTGTCGCAGAAAATAGTGATATTATGCCAGAGGTTATACAAGGGTTACATACAGGAAATCGGAGTCTCTTTCCTGTTAAAAAAGATTTAAAGTAATAACGCAGAAAACAAGGCTCCAGGTGCATACAATTGTAATCAGGCCAACAGGTATTTATGGGTCAGATATATAACTCAAAAACAAGAGAAGCTGTTCATAATCTGGCAGAGAAAGATCTTAAGTGCTGTATTTGGACCTATCAGAGAGGGTGATGTTTGGAGGAGGCGTTACAGTCATGAAATTGCAAAATTGTTTGGAGAAAAGGATGTCATAAATTAAATTATATAAAGTCAGAATAATTATAAAAACAGAATTCAGCAGTGGATTGGACACATAGAGAGAATGGACGACAGCAGTGGCACAAAGAAGATTTTCAAGTGGAAGTGCCAGAGCTAAAGAAAAAAAGGGAAGGCCCTAAAAGAGATGGACTGATGATGTGGAAAGGGATATGGAGAACCTAAAGATCACACATTGGGAAAAAAAAAGCTCTAGACAGACGGCTTTGGAGTTATATTGTTAGGGAGGCATTATACAATATGGACTGTAGTGCCGGGGAGTCAATTCGGTAAAAATTTCCCAGTTTTTAAAAGACTTAAACTGTTGTTGTGGAATTCAAATGACACAAATTTTCCTGATATCACCCGCCATTATAACTCTTTAACACCTCCAAGATTGGAATTTGAAAATTCGCACATTTCCCTCTTTCCCATGGAGCCCAATGGAGCTCTTAAGAACTCTTATTTCTGTTATCCACTAAGACACTACGGCTCGTCACTAAATATAAATGAACTGAAATTTAGAAACTGAGGATGAGATATTTAAATTAAAATACTCACGATTGAAAAGAGTCCATTGTATGGGAAAATTACATAATGTTAGGATCATCCTACGGATTAACTTGAAAATATATTACAAATACTATCCCAAAATTTATCATCCAGAAAAAACGCATGCGTAGATTCCACATTAATTTACTTATGCTTAATAACTTTGAAATTCCTCATTAATTGTACTAAAGTCGTTGATGTCAATCGAGAGATAAAGTAAATTTGTATAAAAAATAATTGTAGATATAATGTCTGAAAACTTTTATTATAGTCTAAATTTTAAGTTTACCAATAATATTACGAGTATACGAGTATTCGAGAAATATCCACTTCACACCGTAGGTCCCAGTCTCAGTTGACTGTAAAGCGTTGAGAGTAGGGCTGATATCCTTACCTAGAAAACACCTTACTATAAATCTGACAACGAGCGGAGGGCCTTGGCCCACCATGGGGCTGTTACGTCAATGATGATGATGAGATATAGAATAAAATTATGAAGTGCATTGATGACTACTTGGTAAAATAAATGCATAAAAATACTGATCTATAAAATTAGAACTGAACTCTAAATATAGTTATTTTAAATTCTCTTCAATTTTAATTTCCCTTTACTTTCTCTTATTTTCTTTTTTTTAAACATTTTGTATCTTGACATTCATGATACATAAATAAATATTTAGTGGAAATATTTATTTAACTGTTACGCTTAAAAAACCATTGAAAGGCGAAAATAGTAATAAGATTGTTGGATGAAAAATTAAAATAAAAACATAAAAAATGTAGTCATTTTATGCGGCTCATTTTTAAAGGTATTGATAAAAAAATAATGTGGTATCACTCTTTAGGCATATTAGAGACGTGAAATTCAATAATGTTTGATTGAATAATCCAAAAACGTAGTTGTCTTATTTTGGTTGTTGTTACTTATCTTACTTTGCATTTAAACAGATCTTAATAACTTTTTGCTGTTTTTCTATAAAACTACGTCTTATGAGTTTCATAACCTTAGAAATATTTACGATAAATGGATTTCAAAAAAATTTCCAACTGTGTTTTCAGGCGGGAGGCTTTTTTAAAGCAAGCTAAAATTGTATTGCTCATAAATTTTGGCACTTAACATTAAGGAGAAGGATCGAAGAATCACCATTCCCTTTTTTTCAGAAAAGAAATGCTTTCTAAATGTGTAGGATTTAACCGAAATGTTTTAGAAAAGAAGCTTATTGAAAAGCATTTAGAACGAAAACAAAACAAATTGTTATTCTAAGAGTACACAGGAAAATATTTAAAACACATATTTGACAGCGACAGCAACCTGGACATCATCATATATTGTTTAGTACACTACATCTATCAAATACCAATGTGTCTTTAAATATCACTGCATTTTTTAAAATTAAAATGTTCTTTAAATATCATTATACCTTTAAATTAATATAGTACAACGAAAAAAATTCCAGGAATTACATTTGTTGTGTATACTTAAAGTTTTCATAAATTTAATTCCCAAAATTGCTCAAAGTTGTTTGGTTAGAATGCTTTGATATTATCAATATATAATGATCATATTATAGCTAGTTCAATTTTTTAATGAAACACAAAATAAGCAATCCCTTCAAGATTCAATAAATTTATAAAGTAATAAAAAAATCTATGTATTTTTTTAAGTGTGAGGAACAGTGATATAGTAATTAGCAATAATATGATATTTATATCAAAATATAAATATCATATTATTGCTAGTTTAATTTTTTAATGGAAAACAATATAAACAATCCATTCAAAATCCAATAAATTTGTATAGAATTTAAAAAACCAATCTATGTTCCTTTTTATGTAAGAGGAACAATGATATAGTTATTTTTATTCTATTCTATTCTATAACAAATAAAATTATTTTTTCTAAACTTCTTTTTATTATTATATTTGAAACTAAAACTTTCAAAAGTTTGTTATTAACAAGTGAATGTTAGATTTACTTTCCTAAATTAGTATGAAATCACCCACTGATTTTATAGTTTTCAATAATTATTTATCAGCGAAATGCTATTTAGTTATTATTTCATTATTTTTTTCATGAAATCTCTTTTAAGAAAAACCAAACATACTTTTTTTTTCCTGACTTGTTTTCGAAACTCGAATTGGAGGAGGACGAACGAATTAAAACATATCACTTCCACAACAATACTTATTCCCTTGAAAAATGGGAGTTTGCAATTTGCAAACCATTTTTTCCCCATTTTTCGGCGACATAATGTTTTGACAAACATTCGCACTTCTGCATCTGGGGACGCAAAAATCTGTAATGCAGATTAATGACATTTTAATAATGTCCTCTGCGTTCCTCTGGGGATCGTGAGCGACAGTTATCAGGGTTGTCAGAATAATTGTGCCACTATCGATGGGACAAACGATTCACGATGCTGAACTACAAGTGCACGTTGGGTACGCATGTCTTTACTTAGACCCTAGAAGTGAAAAAAGATTTTTCAATTGACAGAACTTTCAAGGTTCAGCCCGGAGTTTGCAGAGTCCTCTATTAAAATTATTTATGGATGAAGGATCGTGATTTTAGATGAAGTAAATAATCTGAACGAGTTTTCTGCCTATGAGTTCATTTTTTTTATTATTTTTTTGATATAAGTTGATCATTTTCCTGTCTTTTCGATCAAATCGTTGGCTTGTATAAAACAACATTTATCTTTATTAATAAGTTTAAATGTGAGACTCTTTTATTTGAGGTAATTCACCACAAGAATTATAGATATATCGTAAATTCAGCGTTATCTAGTGTGTATCACCGGTAACTTGCTATATTGATGCTACAATTTGGAACGAAAACCGGTATAGCTTGAATTCTCCTCCCATCCTCCTTGATCATATGAAGACTTTCCTGCCAATTGATTTATAGTGTGCGTTGTCGTCATATGCATGAGATCTTCTGGTAGTATATTTCAAACCGAGCACCCTTAGAGATGAAACCCATCGTGCTGTACACCAGATCTGAGCATATTTAACATACATATATTATTCGTGAAAAAAAAAAATAAAATACTTATATTCAGATAAAATAATTAAATATCTTGGAATTAAAATATTTCATATGCAGGATGTTCTACAAAAATGACATAAGAACATTTTCTTCGTTTTAATACAGCTGGCAAACACTTAGACAGCTTAGTCTCGGATGCCTTAAGGCAAGCGCTGCACAAACGTTACTCACTTTGCATTACCCAGGGGCCGTGTAACTTGAAGATAAGCCACGGATGCAGAGTAACAATGGCCCCGCAACCACTACAAACATCCATGGCACCGCCGGGACTCGAACCTGAAACCTGTGATACAGAGCGCCAGAGCGTTGGCCACTCGGCCATTCAGGCCCCTACATAAGAATATATAAGTCGGAAAAAAATGGCTTGCAGCAAATTCAGAGTATTTAGGAGGAATATAATTTAATATAGTTTCTATTACTGAAAATATTTAAAAATAAATAAATAAAATTAATGAGCAGTTAATTGTTATAATATTTAATTTCTTTATATATTATTATACATTTATTTATTTTATGCTTTTATGAAATAATTTAATAAAATTTGTTCTGTTACATGAATTTGATTCAAGAAATATTTCTTAATCTAAACAGTTTCCCTTAATCTTAATTGTTTTTCTTGTTAATTTTTCAAAAGTGTTCAATCTTAAATATGCCACCTTATATATATAAGCCCGAAAAAGTAAAAGAACATTTAGAAAGTCAAACAAATTTGCGAGTAAAGGAAGTAATGTAACTAAAATATCTCTTTAATATATTTCCGTATTATTTTTTCTTGCTTTTTAGTTTAAATAAAGGGAATTTTTAACTGTAAAGAAAATTTTGAAAATGTTTCCCGGCTGAGTCGGTGGTTATTTCTTTATTTGTAACAGAAAAGCATTTTTACATCGATAATACATAATTAGTTAATATCACATTGAATTTTCGTTAAGGTTTGAATTTATTAGTATTTGATCCAAAAACAGGAATCAAAAGAAATGTCACTATTAAGAAATCTATAAATAATGTATATGACTATCTATAAATAATACATATGTGTAAATAATGCCCATTTGATGTCATGATGATCTTACAAACTTTTTTTAGATAATAAAATTTAAGGAGAAACGAAAATAACAAACAGAAAAACACGTGATAAATTTTTTAAAAAGCCCCAGCTGAAGAAATAAAATAAATGCAAACAATATTTGTTTTGAAATTACAGCGCAGCCTTATCGAAAAGAATTTGCGTCGGTGGTTAATATATCAAATAAGTTACGAAAAAGTTATTTATGGTAGAAAAATAACTCTATCTTATAAATCTTGTTTACTAGATGCCTAAACATAAAGTAAATCACTCACCATTTTCACTTTACTCAGAAGAAATACACTTTAACAGGATGTCAAAAGTATAATCTTTTTCTCATTTTTTATTCATTTCATGATCGCGAAAAACGAGAGCGAAGGAAAGGGCTATTATTCTTGTGAAAAGTCAGAAAGTACTCTGATCAGACATAAAAAGTCGGCGTGTCCAACAAGAATCTGTGTTGTAATCTAATGTCAAATGAGACAACCCATTTTAATTCGATATTAAACAAAAACAATCATCAAAACTATGTGTTCTTTAATTTTTTTAATGACAGATTGACAGATAAAACAAAATATATTTTTCTTTCCATACTTTTCTTAGACCGCAATTACAACAGGCGCAGCAAACGTTCAAGACTGCAAAAGTTCGAATTCGTTGACCGCTTCCTATATCAGAGCTTCTAGCTTCAGCAACCATATTAATTGATGTTCTATCGTTAATAGAAGAAAACTACCGACAGCTACTCTAGAAAATCATCAAGAAAGGTATTGCTTGACTGTAAGTGAAATGCATAACAGAAGGAATAAATACATCAGGTGGTTAATTGATGTTCTTTAGTTAATGCGAGAAAATTACCGATAGCTACACCTGAAAATCTTCTAGAAAGGCATAGCTTGACTTGCTGTTAAACTGTAAGTGTAATACATACATCAGGTTAATTTGATGTTCTTTCGTAAATGCAAGAAATTTAGCGACAACTACACCTGAAAGTCATCTAGAAAGGTATTGCCTGACCTGCTATTATACTGTAAGTGAAATACATAACAGAAGGAATGCATACATCAATTTAATTGATGATTTTTAGTTAATACAAGAAAATTGTGATAGCTACAACTGAAAGTCATGTTTAAAAGGTATTACTTGACCTGCTGTTGGACTGTAAGTGAAATACATAAGCAAACAATAAGAGTTACTCAAAGCAAAAAGAAAAAAAAAGTATTGCAAAAATGAAAAAATATATAACAATAATTACACTATAATGCTTCTCTAAGTCTAATCCTCAGTGACCTGCAGGACCTGACGGACATCCCATGAGAAATCCAATAAGTAAGTCCAATAAGGTAAAGTGGGCAGTTTCTGTTGTGAGGGACACCCGTAGGTAGAAGTCTGACTGGGCTCCGTGTCGCCTGAGAAGGAAAGCAGTTACTTCCGGGAGGACTACCCTGCATTTGCGTATAGTGTGGGGAGAAAACCCAGAAAACTACCACCAGGTAGTCCGATTAAAGGGCAAGATGTTAAACATCACAAGCACCCTGTCTCTCTTCGTTTTGAAACAGTATCTAAGAAGCCGCCAGTAGATTGAACTCAGCCCTAATGCTCATCAGCAGCGCATGTCACCACTGAGCCACGAGTGGGTCCCACTGTTTCTAATGCCTCAAATGAAAAACAAATTATAAAATGATCTTCCTATTAATGAATATTTTGCTAAGAGACAGTCAGGCTGAACAAAAAAAAATTAATAAGCGTGATTAGTTCAAGGAAATACTGATATATATATATACATATATATATATAGACATACATATTTTCCAGGATTTCAAAATACAAAGACTTCCTTACTACGACGACGACGACTTGTAGGTTGACGGAGTTCCTTGGTTGCTAGGTAACCGTTAACTCCTTCTTGCATATGAAAGGGAAGTTACTTTAGCTTTCAGCCCATTGTATTAAAAATAAACGCTTAATATGGAGAATAGAAGTTTTACTTCTTTACTAGATCTAGTACAGTACCATTTATCATATGTAAACATGACATTATTCTGGTATGAGATCGAGGGCATGCATTTGTTCTGTTGCTTTTTATATTGCGTCTGTAACTTTTATATTAATTCTGTAATTTTAAAACAGGTGTTATGTACTTCTAATCTGGAATCCCTATACAATACCAAATTTTGTGTTTTTTAAAAAATTTTATGTATGGGGTTTAAAATATTTTTTGGTGTATTTTTTAAATAATTGTTTTTTAATAACTAATTGCGATTCAATATGTTTCACATCACCTTACGTTCTACATTATGATTTGAACATTTTTACTTTTTATTGCTTTTACACTATAACAAAAATGATTAGTAAAAAGGAAGGTTTTTTAAAATTCTGATATTGATTTTCAAAAATGTATCTTCTCTCATACTCATACTTTAATGATTAATTTAATCATTAAAGTTTTATTTTATTTATATAAAAAAGGAATCAGTGTGTTTAATGTAAAAAGAATAATGAATATTATGTTTCATTGGATATTTATTACAATCATTAGTAAAAGCTTTAATTTTTTTTATCTAAAAACTCAACATATAGGATCATCATTGTGAGAAAATACAATTTTTTTTCTTAAGAACCTCACAGTTCATTTTAAAATTTTGTATAGTAATAATCGAACTATGAGATAAAAGAACATTGCAGAGCGTTATTGTACGATGTTGTTGTAATTGCAGCATGTTGTACATCGTAAGACTTCGTCAATCTTAATTATACCAGGAACAGGGCGAGGAACAGAGGACATTACCTTCCACGATTGGCATTTGCGAGACACAAAAAAAAGGGCTGCTTTTATTGATAAATACTTAAACAAGCTATTGCAATCATCATCGATTCTCCACGTTTCTGAAAAACAGTTACTGCAATAGATGCCACCAGCCGATTTAAAGTCTTCTTACGAGCTACCTATGTATGTTATCAATGAACTATTATTATTAGAAGAACACATTTAGAAAAATTTGATTTAATAAACCAAATTTCTCACCGATAGAGAATGCAGGCTGCATGCAGAAGGATCAGGTTTGAATTCGCTGGTGACAACGTTGCAGCAATTGATTTCAGAGATCAGGAGGTTCTTCATCTTCAGCCAACGTAGTCCGTGGCCTCTCAGCCATTCGGCACTGGGTCGAATGGCTGAGAGGCCATTAAGAAAGGTAAAGATTTGCCATCCTCTCGTAGCTTCTGTCGCGGACGACAGCGTCAAGTGCACTGCAAGATGGGAGGTGGTCTGCAGTGCCTCTAGAGTCGGAGCAAAGTGGGCAGGTTGGAGAGTCAGCGACCCCGATGTTGTTAAGAGGCTCTTGTAGGTAGTCGTGCCCCGTGACCATTCGGAAGGTGGCAAAAGCGACTCTCCTAGGGAGGTCCTTCGGTATGTTGAGGTTCTTCCACCCTTTACCCATGGCGGCCGGCTTTCTTGCATTATTGACGATCTCCCTTTTTTTTTTTTTTTTTTTTTTCTTTCGTTAAGCAGTTGTAGCAGTTTTGGCACTCGGCCACCTCTAGCCCTATTTGAATTGTGTGGGTGAACATATGGACTGCATTGCCGTGATTGACTCCGAGAGAAAACACCGCTTTTTAGTACCAGGAAGGGAGCATTACCTTAGCTGCTTCTGCTGACACTTCACCATCAAAATTGCTAGCGAATTTGCCAACAGCTATTGGGCCTTTTGCGCAACTGAGGAAAAAGAAACCAGCGCAGCAAGCTTCCGATTTCTGCGAACCGTCCGTGCATAAGTGGGTCCATTCCTCTGAGATTTCGGTTTTCAACAGGGCTATAGGTATGTCTGTTTCTTTAGGTCGATTTCTGGTACCATCATATGTAGGTGAAGATCAGGAGATAAAATGGCTATTGGGATAACGTGTGTTATGTGCCTTGCATCGGTAATCAAACTATCTAGTTTTCTGGATTTTCTATCCTAAGACACGAAAATCCGAAGCAGTTACCCATAAATGTCTTCTCGGAAGGAAATATCTACTCTTAAACTTCCACAGATGGAGTTTTCGTGTGGCTTAAATAAGTGAAACACGACAGCATTATTTATTATTAATATGCAATTAATAAGGAATTCTTTTTAATTCAATTTAAAAAATAATAAAATCATCATTATTTTCACAATGCAAAAGTCAAATTGAATAAAAAAGAATTTCTTATTAATTGCAGTCAAATAAGTCAAATTGAAGTCACAAATAAGTCAAATTGAATAACACTAACTCATTTCAAAATCATAATTTTTGCATCGATGTTAATAAATTAATAAATGCATTTTGTTTTCTAGTTAATAAATAATCTCTCTGTTATGCGTTGATATATGTTTAGTTGATACAGTTTATTGCCGTTATATATTTAGTTGATACAATAAATCGTCGTTGTATATTTAGTTAATACAGTATATCATTGGCATATGTTTAGTTGATACAGTATACCATTCAACGAAAAAGGCAATATTCAAATTCAAATAAAGGAAAATAAAAGGAGAATTAAAAGAAAATAAAGGACAATTTTAATTTACCTAAAAAATAAGTTTTCAACCACCAGTGATTCATTAAAAATCTGTAAAGTTATTTGTTATTAAAAAAAAAAAAATTTAAATCAATTTCCTTTAATTTTTTTTTATAAAAGTGATGATTTTTCTGTCTAGACGTTCTAATAGATAAAGTAATACAAAATTTGTTGCCATTTTGTTATGTGCACGAAAAAATAACTGTGTCAAAGTTTCATGTTCCAAATTTCAACTACATTGCCTCCTTCTGTTTCGTAAATATGTAGAAAGCTTCATCTTGCTTTATATATTTTCAATAGTTATTAAAAATTAAGTTATATATATATAAAGAAAAATAATTACTACATCTGTTTTATTTATCTATCATTTTCCTTTTAATAATTTTTATATTGAAACTTGTACATTTTAGTTAAAACATTTTTATATTGTGAATTTCATAGTATTATTACAATATAAAAAGAGATATAAAAGAAATTCACATGGTATCTTGCAAAGTTAATTGTAACATTGGTATCATAAAATTTTAATTTTCTTCTATATTAATTTATGGCAACATTAACGATGTCATTAGTAGTATAATTAAAAGTTTATAAAGAATAAGAAATACTACACGTGTTTTATTTAGCGACCATTATCTTCTTAATAAATTTTATATTTAAAATTTACATTGTAGTTATAGTGGTACATTGGTAGCATAAAATGTTAATTTGATACTATAATAATTTATGATTATTTGCTACTATAATAATAAATGTCCACCAAAAATATACAATAGGATAAATAATTACAAAATGGAAAATACATTGGATAAGATACATAACAAAAACATTTCAAGTATGATTGCACAATTAACTCTACAGAAGACATACAATGGTGTTCCAATCTATTTGTGGCTTTGGATGTTCATTGTTAATTAGACAGTCAACTTCCATAACGCTGGATTGGACTTAAGTGTCATGATGGAGCCGGGTGGCCAATTGGTTAGTGATCTGGCCTTTAGTACCACAGGCTTTAGGTTCGACTCCTGGTGGTGGCATGGATGTTGTGTGGGGCTTGGAATCCCCTTTAAACTGTAGGTCCCGGTCTAATTAGCCCAAAGTGTCAAAATGACCGTAGAGTGACAAACCCAACTAAGTGTCATCATTATTCAAATAGCCACCAAGATCCGCTGATCAAGATACGCTTATGATTCCTTTTGATGGAGACACATTAAAGTTCTTATTTATTAACCAATCATTATCGAGAATACTCAATGAATTTAAAGAATGCATCAGTGTTGTATTAAAAATTGTTGACAATGTACAATTGCAAAATTTGGGGAAGAATTTAATTTTAGATGAAATGTTTTTAAAAGATTGAATGTTAGGAAAGTGTTCACACATACAACATTTGTAAATGAAAACTTTAAACGTTGAATGCTTTTCTTTATTTTTATGTATTAGTGTTTATATAATGTGTAATAAAATTTTAAAATATAAATTTTTTTAATCATGTCTTTTTTTTTCATGTATAATGAAGTTTTTCTCAGCATTAGTCTGTGTTCACATCCTAAGCAATTTTTACACCGAATACGATTATCAGCGGTTAGCAAATCTGTCAACTCTTAGAGGTATATTTCTAATTCTTGCAATAATTGAAAGTTATTGATTAAGAGACCTTTACTTTTGGAAGAAAATTGAAGTAATATATTATTTTAAAATAAATGCTAAAATAAATATTCATCTTCCGAAAATTAATACGGTAATTCAGAAATTTTTAAGATATACTTGAAAGTTTTACGAATAGCAAATAATCAAATACTTATCAAATACATTACTTTTCAAATAAATCAATGATATATAATCGAATTTATCAACATACAATTTGTTTTTGTGTGAGAAATTAATTTATTATTAAAATCCATAGATCTCAATTATTCATGTATCCTGAAGTGGCTGTAGTAATAAAAATAGTTTTCGTAACTATTTATATTTAAAAAATTTCTCGCAGTAAAAAAGACTAAATATGCATGATTCCTGTTTTTAGCATTTCATTATAAACAGTCCAGTCACATTAATATAAAAAATGTCACCTGTCAAAAGCCAGAATATACACTCTTCTATATTCTGGCTTTAAGTTTAGTGTGGAATGTGGTATTAAGTGGAATTATTTTTATACACTTCACTGCAATGTGATGCCACCTGCCTTTTTGTGATTGTTTACTTCACGTTGACGTCGAAAGTAGGTGGGGTCACATTAATGTGACCGCACTGTGTATATACATCTTTTGACACCTCTGGATTTTTTAATGCTCGTTTCCAAAAACATGAAAAAAAAAAAAAAAAAAAAACTGTGGTAGGTTTTATGTGATTTTCACTCATCGTTTCGATTTATATGTGTAAAGATAACAAATCCATTTTGAAACGAATTTTAAATTTATATTTATATTTGTAGGCCTCTTCTATCTGCGTTTTTCATCATTCAATAACGCGATTCGGAAATTTCCAGTTTTGATCGGACAAATCCAGATTACAGGATATTTCAGGCCATGTGTTCAGAATCTCTTTATGACACTGGCAGTGTCTGAGAAAAGTGTTGAATGCTATTTAAGCATTTCCACACCTAGTTTGAATATATATATATATATACATTCATGTCCATAAATAAAGGATAATGAAGTTCAGGCAAAGAAAGAGACAGAAGCAAAAACAAATTTGACTTATTTGTAAAGGCTATTTATTCAACAAAAGGTAAAGAGCAAAAAAGATGCTATATGTTTGACATAATTAATAAAAATTGCGATTTTTTACTCCTGAGCAAATTTCAAAAAAGAACCTATTTACAAAAAACAGTATAACATGGCTAGTATGATGGTTAATATGGAGTATGCCACCCGGACGATGCAATACAGGCCTTACAACGCCTAGGCATGCTGAGTATCAAATTATCAATCTGATCTTGGGGAATATTACACCACTCATCAAGCAATGCCCTCCGAAGTTCCGGTTGACAGGTGGGAGGGGTTGACGGGCTGCATTTCGTCGGCCAAGCATATCCTATACATGCTCTATTGGATTCAAGTCCGGTGAGTATGCTGGCCAATCCATACGGGTGATATCCTCAATTGAACATAAACAGAAATTCAGCACCCATGGCTCCCCGAAACAAACGTTCATGTTGTTCCAGAATGACATCCCGATAGATTGGCCTGTCATCGTTACACTCTGAACATGCAGGTCAGTTCTGGAACTAAGAATAATCCCTCCCCGTAACGAGCCATCCTGCACCACCGTAACGGTGCCGTTCAATGGTGTTCTCTTGGTGGTAACGGTACCTGGCGCTCTCCATATGAGAGTCCGGCGAGAATCAGACAGCAAACTAAACCTGGACTCGTCGGAAAACATCACACAATACCACTGTTGCGGTCAATGCATTGTCCACAATGAGCATGCATTGCCCACAATGCATGCAATGTCGGAGAGCATGCATTGTGGACAATGCATTGCTTTTGTTGCCAAAGCCTGGAGATGGCACTCTGGGCGATTCCAAGTTCTCGGATACTTCCAGCTGGGTACGTCCTCATTCCAGTCGTCCGATAATTCTACCACGTAAAAAATCATCCAAATGCTTCCTTTGTGCCACAACTATGCGGTTGTTGCACTGAAAGTCTTTTAAAGTGCTTGTGAACAATTTTACTTCTTTGTCACCATTCCTTATATACCCCTCTCTTACACTCATCTTTGTGACGTACTATCCGCGCCATCTGATGGTTTCCTGTAATTTGCATATTCTTCTTCAAGATGTGTGCATTTGAGATTTTTATTTTAGAGTTCAATTTCTGTGGAATTCTGAATTATCCTTAATTTATTGACATGAGTGTATATGAACTGCATGACCAGACGTTTTATTTACTTATTTATGTCATTCCCATGACTGTTCAACTTACCAAATGTCTAGACAAAAAAAAATATTGCCAATATGGCGTAATCCGTTTTGGTGAAATGCATGGATAAAAAACGCGCAAAACTTCATAAAATATGCATGTTTTGTTTTACGTAAACTTTATCAACTGCATCAAAAGTATCACGGAATGATATTCGAAAGAAAAAAATTACTTTTGCTTTGTTGAGTTAATAAAGTGGCATGTTATTCAGAAATACCTTTTGTTTGAAGCTTGTTTTGAAACGGAAAAATATTTTAAAAAGTTATAAGTAGAATTTCTTAATGGGTTTATTAAAAATAAATTGAAGATTTTTCAAATGACCTAACATTGATTATTGTTGGCACTCTTTAATATCTTGTGAGAATAATAGAAAAGGGCTCATTTAAGATAATATGAAAGCATTCCTTGCGTATTCTAGTTTTGCAAATTTCATTTTTTACTTTATTATAAACAAAGAACTATTTTGGCAACAAAAATTTGTATTAATCAGGCAAATCAAAGCTATTTTTACTATATAACCTAAATTTAATAGCCAAGCAAACACACCAATCAAAATGAGCCCTTTACTTGTATTAAAGCGTAATTTCTCTTGATTTTACGTCATAAAGTACGATAATTTACTTCGTGTTATAGAATTAAAATTTACATTAGGAAATTAAATTTTAAAACTCAATAATTTCTTGTCAGAATAAATACATTATTTAGAAATTTACAACATTCCAAATTGAATTATTTACGAAAAAAAATTCCAATCGATAAATTTCCTCTTGTCTACCTTAACAAAATATATAAGAAAATAAATATATAAAAATAAATAGCGCTGGACTGAAAAACAAAACAAACTTATATAAATTTTTAAAAATCATATTAATCTTTTTTAAAACTTTATATATGTTTAATAAGTACTTTTAATAAATAACATGTTTATAAAAATACTATATCCTGCAGGTCTCAAACCAGGCTCTCTCCAGGCTATATATATATATATATATATATATATATATATAATATATATATATATATATAATTATAATATATATATATATAATATATATAATATAATATATAATATATATATATATATATAATAATTTACTAATATTACTTTTGATCCGACTCCAAGTGGTAAAGTGTGCCACTAGCAAACATGAAATTTGTGGTGTCCATTTCTAATCCACCGGCAGCGTTCGTTACAGTAATTAATTTCAGAAACTAGGAGATTCGATGGCGATTTGAGAACGGACGAGGAGCATCTCACGTCGATTTTCATGCTAATTGGTAGGTCTTTTACGAGTTTCCCCCATGTGACACGCAAATGCCGAACAGTTACCAATGAAAGACCTCCTGGTAAGGAATATCTCGTTAACGGAATCTTATCATCCATTGTCGGGCAATCTGCTGGTGAAATTCGTTGCAGTCACAGCTTTTTGAAACGAGATGCGTCGATGGTGATTGTAACAGATCGCTTTCAAACTTTTCGCATCCATTAACAATATTGCTCCCTAATTACAATTTAAAATATTTTCTATTATATGTCAGACAAATGCAAGACAGTTATCCTAAAATTACTCGCCAAAACTTCTTCCTTTCATCACATGTCAGTAAACTGTTCGTGGTATTCATAAATTAGATACGAGGATTATTGCTATAGAGGGAAAAAAAACTGCATAACCACTCTTAAGAAAATTTGGGGAACTCAGTATTACGCGGTGTCGCCAATTTGGGAAAATGGTAAATGTCTTTTATGTAGACAACAGATTGTTATTTTAGAAAAATCTTCAACCAGGCTACAGAAAATTAGTAAGTGTAAATATTTAATCTAGAATCAAAAAATGAAATTAAATTTGATTCAGTTATGCATCGTAACATGTTACTTTCTTGCTGAGACAATAACTATTTAAATTTTCAATCTTGGATACTTGCAAATTATTATTCTAGAGTGATTATCAATAGAGTTTAATTAGAGTTTGTGGAAAACATTTTTAAGATATTTTTATAAATACAAAAAAAAAAAAAAAAATTAAAGAAAAAAATTTGTACTGTCTTATATATAATTAATTTTTGTATAGTTAAACTAATTTAAACATTTTTAGAATCCAGTCCAAAATTTCAATAATATTTCCATTTTATAATGGTCAAAGCTTTTGAAATTATATTGGTTTAGATTATTTTGTAAATATAAATATCACGTTAAATAATAAGTTAGAACTACATATGTTTCAAAATGGGAAATCACTGGATTTGGTGTTGATTTGATGTATATTTCTAAATGTAAGTCACCGAGTTTGTTATTATCATAGTTTATAATTGCCTTGCACTCTTTTTATTATTAAATTGATAGATTTGTAGTAGAACCAGAGTTAACCAGGATGATTCTTAGTCAGTTACGTTTCCTGTAGAACGATAATTAACTAGAGTGATATCTAGGAATAAATCCTTCTCCTCACTTTTTCAAGCCAACAAAATGATCTACCGGTTACAGATTTATCGTGCCTCTCTCTATCTGACATGAGACTTGTATGATGGTTTTTTTCAATTTTGGAACCAAACTGTCATAGCTATGGAGCCTGTTGCAATTTCAAAGCATCTTTGTCTCAAATAGCTCATTTTTATAAGCATCGTTTTTTCCTTCGAGTCTCATAAAATGCAGTCCACGCTTTCGAGAAGAATTTTAAGTTTATAAATCTTGTTGAATAATTTGGAGAGACGGTTCTAAAGTGCTCCCGCGGCACTTAGATATTTGACAATCCCCTTTCATTTTAAAAGCAAATACGTTGATGTACGTCAAAACAAATTATGCGATCACACATTTTCCGCTATGCTCTCAAGATACGAAAAATCACTTTCTATGCGTTAATTCAAAATGAGACCAAAAGACGAAAGTGAATTCTCAAGTGCCAAAATTTTTTTAATTTCAAAGTTTGAAAAATAAAGTTAAAAAAAAAAGGACTGCTTTGTTAAGATATTTTTTTGTATATTATTTAATGTATAATTATTTAATGTATTTTGTATATTATATTTTTTTTTTTTTGTATAAAATAGTGCACAGATTGTCACATAAATTATGTTTTTAAACAAAATATTTTGATAAAAATATAAGATGATTCTTAAATTTTGGAAATTAATGTTTAAATTATTATTATGTTTAATGTATATAATCATGAATTATGGGAAAATTTATAATGTTCTATGTATATTTTTAAATTACATAGATTAAAATGGCTCATTAGAAGGGAAATTATATATTAAGATTCATGTTTGTGAAAAAAACTTTAACTTCTTAGAAAATACACCCTGAAACATAATGAAATAAAATATAACTTCTTCAATGTCTTGACTATTTTGAATGTGAATGTGTTAATTTCGGTGATATTGAGAAATATTCAGTAGCAATTCAAGAAATTGTTATTTTAAGAAGAATTTTCCCTATTTTCTGTTTTGTAGTTAAAATTCTTGGTGCCATAAAAATTGTGTCAATTTTTTTTATAAATCTCATTTTTCAGTCATGCGTGTCATAAACCATTCACTATTCACTTAACAACCGATAATGACCGATGATGTCCTTCCACGGTCATCTTGTGCACACGAGGGCTAAATAGACGGTGACCTACAGTTTAAAGTGGATTCCGAACCACTCACAAACATTCATGCCCCTGCAAGGATTCGAGCATGAAGCCAGAACGCTAGCCAGAAATTCGTACCATGCAGTCCGACGGATGCGGATGATTAAGGATGAAGGATTATGATGGGGAGTGTTCATACATTCTGGCAAATTCTCAATCTAACTAACTAACTCCCTGGCACTACAGCCCAGTTTGGGACAAGGCTGCCCATTTACTGGCAGATTTTGTGTCAGGAAGATTGTCTACCTTACACACAAAGATCTACAATTATATTAGTCCGGGATATACGGTTTAAAGTGGATTCGAACCACGACAAACATTCATGGCACCACCAGGACTCAAAACCGAAACTTGTGGCACCAAGCGCCAGAGCTCTTAAATCTCCATCGAGTCTTCAATGACGAAAACTCATTCTACCATACATGCTAACAGTTTTTCATGTTTTGTAAAATGAAATCTGGTAGCATAGGTTTTAGAAAGTGCTGTAAAAATTTCAGCAATGACTATTTTTTAGCAATGATTTTCAGCAATGACTGCAACACATGCTACCAGTCAATTTAATCAAGATAATTCTTCAATGGTCTGAATTTGTGTCTTAACCTATTCACCTCATATAACGAGATATAGATATACTAGATAAAGATGTACTGTTGTACTAAAGTGGCGCTTCATCGACACACTGACTTTCGGCAAACTACCATATTTTTGATATATTTAGATTATTACTTCTATATATATATTGCCATATATATATTATTACTTCTATATATATATTACCATATATATATATATATATATATATATATATATATATATATATATTATTACTTCCATATATATTACCATATACACTCAAGAGCCAAAACATTATGACGACCTGTCAATAACGAGTTGGCCCACCTTTGAAGCGTAACACATCTTCAACCCCCCTTGGCATGGATGCCACAAGTCCTTGGTAGATGGCCGGAGACAGATTGTACCAGATGTTTAAGCAACGGTCACGCAAATCCGAGATATTGCGAATTGGTGGTCTTTGAAATCTGAGCTGCCGTCCCAGCGCATCCCAAATGTGTTCTATCGGATTGAGATCCGCTGAGTTAGGCGGCCAGGACATTAACTAAAATTCAGTATCATGTTCCTGCAACCACTCCAACACAGCATTAGCCTTGTGACAAGGGGCGTTGTCCTGTTGGAACATTTCATTTCCAGCTGGAAAACAGAGGCCATGTAAGGGAGCAACTGTTCCGCAATGATGTTCAGATACCCTGTTGCATTGATGGTCTGCTCTACCACAACCACGGGTCCCAGAGACGCCCAAGTGAACGTCCCCCAAAGCATAATACCGTCGCCACCGGCCTGTATATGACCTACTGTATATTGATGGAGCAACTGTTCGCCTGGAAGACGACGTATCGTGACACGGCCATCGGCGTGATGAATGACAAACCGTGATTCATCTGACCAGGCAACTCTCTCCCACTGATCTATGGACCAGTCACGATGTTCCCGGGCATAGCGCAGGCGCAGTTGGCGATGACGCTTGGTCACCAAAGGCACACGAGTGGGACGTTTACTGCGTAGTCCCATATCCAACAGCGTCCGCTGCACAGTGTGCTCCGATACTATTCTACTTGGCCCTGCATTGTATTGGGCTGTCAGCTGAGCCACTGTCTGGTTCCGGTTTGCTTCACCATGCGAGACAGTCTCATACGACCTTTTTCTTTGATAGCGTGTTGACGTCCAACACCATGTCGTCTACTGCTGGCTTCACCGTCATTTTTCCACTTTGCATAAGTACTAACAACTGTGGATCGCGAACAACCCACGAGTCGTGCAGTTTCGGAAATACTTGTTCCGAGCCTTCGAGCCATTACAATCTGCCTTCTATCAAAGTTCATTAGATCCGCACCCTTTCCCATCACACGCAGAAGTAAGTTAAAGAATGATTCTTCAGTCTCTCCAGCAGCAGTTAAATACCACTTCCACCTGATCACGTGCCTTCCACGTCATCCAGGCGAGTTCATTGCAAAATTTAGGGGTGGTCATAATGTTTTGGCTCTTGAGTGTATAAAGAAGTAATAATCTAAATATATCTAAAATATGGTAATTTGCCGAAGGTCAATGGGTCGATGAAGCGCCACTTTAGTACAACAGTACATTTATATCTAGTATACTTCTATATATATTACCATATATATAGAAGATGATTTCTTGCGCATTCTCTTCTTACCCTTCTTACCTGAAACGGCCTGAATGTCAATTGTTCGCAGCAACATATTCGTTTTTTACAGAAAATAATTACTAAACGAGAAATTGTTTCTGTTCTAGAAATCAGGATAGCTACAATTTTAAGATACTTCCCTAACTAATCGGGTTACAATTACTCTTTTTTAAAAATCAGATTCTTTAATAGATTGCTATTATTGAACATAAGATTTATTAATAGACTGAGATTACTAAACACAAATTTTTTGTAAATAAATTTCTTTTATTGAACATAAAGTTTTTAATGGGTTGCTACTATTGAGCAAAAGATTTTTTTAAATATATTATCATTTCTGAACATTAGAAAAATGATTTATTTATTTATTGATTGATAATTTGATTAAATTAAATAATGATTGATAAATAATGATTTTAAGATACTTCCCTGACTCGTAATAACGTATCCAGTGGTTTGGTTTGGTTTGTCGCTCTACGGTCATCTTATGCACACGAGGGCTAAACAGGCCGGGATCTGCAATTTAACGTGGACCCCTAATCCCTCACAAATATACATGCCAACGCCAGGATTTGAGGAGGACCGCCAGGATTGCCAGGAGCCTGTGATACGAGAATCCAGAGCACTAGGCCACCAGACGGCAAAGTACCCTGTGTGCCGGTGGGTTCAGTTTGGAATCAGCTGGCAGAGTCCTGTTAACTTCACTAGTGATGTATTAAACTAGAAGACACGTTGAGGAAGATAATTTCATTGTATATTAAGGGTTTTTCATCGATAGTCAGGCTGCCAGGTTGGGAGTTTTATCCACTTTACGACATTCAATTGCGAAGCAAATATCCCTATAAATTCTCGCGGAAAGAAATATCCTCTGCTCATTATCCAACAGCGGGTTATTCGTGGCACACATAAATGGAACACAATATCCAGTGATGTTTAAAACAGAAAGAAGAAATTAATAGTTTAATAATAGACGAAAAATGAATTGCGACTGCATATCGGTTTCCGCTGGTGGGTTGCCCATTTCAGCATCGTAATTGAAAGAAAAAAATCTGCTTCGTAAGAAGGGGTTATGCAGTAAATATAAATATTGTTTTCTCAGCAATCCACTTGTGCGCAAAACAACATACAGTAAAAAACCCAGCAAGATATGGAATTGCAATTTATCCTTTTTTGCCTTGAGATCCTTTTAAAGGTATATGTTTTCAACTGAATAATAGCTAAAAAGGAATACAATTGTTATTTACAGTTTCTTTTTCTTCCCTTCAGTGGCAAATTGAGAGCATTTTCGTGTCAATTTATAGAATCGAGCAAGTATTGTGTTTTACTTAAAAATTAGTACCAGCAAAAATCACCAAATGCACTTTGATAAAATATTTATTCTATAATCTGCGCTATTCAATAAAAATTTCGTCATAAATTTATATTTTTCCAAATTCAAATATATATTGAGTAAAGTGAAGCTTTGCGCAATCTCATTTTGTTGATAACACCTTTCTCTGGTATGAAGAGATATTTTTGGAATAACTATTCATAGAAATGAATTTTAAATCCTGCTATGCATTTAAATACAGCTTACATACTTGCATCTTATTGCTTGTTGCTTAGTAATTTTAAATTGAATATATTTTTAGAACCATTAGTTAAATATTTTCATCATGCAATGGTGTCTTATTTTTATTAGTTAAAAAAATGCTTAAAAGTTTAGGTTTTTTTTTTTGTAATTTAATACGAATTATAATAATTATTATTAAGTTGCAGTAAATAAACTTAATATTAATTTATAACTTAATATTTAATTAAATAAACTTAATTTTTTTATTATAATAATATAAAATTGACTGGTACATGTTGAGCTGTTTTTATTTGGAAATGGTATCTGTTGAATTTTGGAGAAAAAAAAAAATTATTCATCATTTCACTTATTTGGAATAAATATTTATCAATATAAAAGTAATTCATATTTTTTAAAAATAATTTTCCAGAACATTTTAAGCTGATTTACAAGCATAGGATTATCATAAATGACTCAAATAATGGATAAATGAACTTATACCATTTTCAAATAAAACAATTTATTTTATGTAATTGGAACAAAATGATAGTAACAGAAATAAAAAGTGTTTTATTTGACAATAAGAAATAATTAAAACATGCTTGCATAAGTTCACATAAATTTTGAAAGCAACCAGAAAATTGATTATAATTGGGAAGAATTTAATCCTATATTGCTCTAGTTCCAAACTCGTAACCAACTTGCTTTTCTAAGTAACTTCGCCTACACTGTCTTATGAATTATAGCACAATTCTAAATAAACTAAGGCCATAAATTTTTAGAAACAGTTGAATCTGATAGACAGTTTTTTTCTTTAAATTCAGCGTATCGTATGAAGACAAAAAAAAAAAAATTCCTTTTTTTTGGGGATTACTAGATAATCCATCTCACAAAACACCATTAAACGTTGTAGTTTAAAAGTAATAAACCCTCAAAAAAATAAAGTACCGCACTTTCAGATCACGTCCGACCACGAATTTCACTCTGTAATGAAGTTAGAGACCCAACTTAAAGAGCATAACAAACTTTTCTTCTGTGAGCATGTTCCAAGGTGTGGCCCTCGTGGTATTTTTTCTTAACTCATTTTCTTTGCAGTGTTATGTGTGAATTTCTTTTTCTTCACTTTTTTTTCTTTTTAATCTCTCGTCCTCTTTTAGTCTCTCGTAATTTTCTCGTCCAACTTTTTTTTTCCCCTTTTTTTTTCCAATCTATTTCATACTATATTCTTGTTCAGGATTTTCCTGTTAAAAATAAGACTAAAAAGAAAACAAACCATCGTTCGCTTCCTTCGAAGTAAGTTCTAAACTGTTTAAGAATTCTAAACAGAATCATGTGTGTTTATGCAATTCTGTGAATTGCTTTGTATTGACAAACTGGTGTAGTTGATTAAAAAATGACAAAATAAATCAGACATGTTTATAATTAGGATTATTGTTTTTATTATCTGCTGCTTTTTTTAAATTAGTAAGTGATATTAAATAATAAATCGATTATAATAATCTTAGTAAACCTCAGAAATATTAAACGTATATGGGATTTTTTTTTTTTGTTGTTTTCAAATAGCTGATAATTATTTAATTATAAAAAATGTCATCAATTAACGTATTTAATTTCATATTTATAGATTGCTTTTTATTGTCTGTTTTCTACAAACGTGTTCCAAATATTTTAAAGACAGTAATTTATTAGATCAGTTACAGTGTTTGTTGGAAGTATACATTTAAGTGAAGATTTTTTTTTTTCTTCTGGAGGGAGAAAAATATAGAAATAATCAAACAATGTACAGTGATTATGGCTATGATTTTTTTAAATTAGTAAGTGATATTAAATAATAAATCAATTATAATCATCTTAGTAAACTCAGAAATATTTATCGTATATGGGATTTCGGTTTTATAGTTGTTTTCAAATAGCTGATAATTATTTAATTATAAAAATTTCATCAATTGACATACAAAATATCACATTTATAGGTGTAGAGAAAATGATCGAATTAGATGAAGTGCAGATTTTAGTGACACTTTAATTTATTAAAAAATTATAAGTTTTAACTGTGAGTTTAATTAATTTCTATAAATCGAACTGAAATTCATTTGCTTAAAAATTGCCTTTTTTTAGACTTTTTCTTAGTTTACTCGTTATTTTTAATTATAATTCAGTTCGATCATTAATTATTATTTTCTGTAAATGGAAGCACAATTTATGTCAAAATTTTTTTTTCAAATTCTCTTTTATTTATTCGCAAGTATTTTGCCTCAGAAGAGATACACTGAAGTGACAAAAGTCATGGGATATCTCTTAATATCGTGTCGGCCCTCCTTTCGCCCTGCGAAGTGCAGCAACTCGACGTGGCATGGACTCAACAAGTTGTTGGATATCTTCTGCAGGAATATTGAGCCATGCTGTCTCGATAGACCTCCATAATTATGAAAGCGTTGATGGTGCAGGATTTTGGGCACGAACAGATCTCTCGATGATGTCCCATAAATGCTCGATGGCATTCATGTCGGGCGATCTAGGTGGCCAGATCATTCGTTGGAATTGTCCAGAATGTTCTTCAAACCAATCGCAAACAGTTGTGGCCCGGTGACAGGGCGCATTGTCATCCATAAAAATCAGATCGTTGTTTGGGTACATGAAGTCCATGAATGGCTGCAAGTGATCTCCAAGTAGCTGGACATAAGCATTTCCAGTCAATGTTCGGTCCAGTCGCACCAGAGGACCAAGTCCATGCCATGAAAAAACAGCCCACACCATTACGGAGCCACCACCAGCTTGAACAGTGCCTTGCTGACAGTTTGCGTCCATGGCTTCGTGGGGTCTGCGCCCCACTCGAACCCTACCATCAGCTCTTACCAACTGAAATCGTGACTCGTCGGACAAGGCCACGGTTTTCCATTCATCTAGGGACCAACCGATAATGCTCACGTGCCCACGAGAGTCGCTGCAAGCGATGTCGTTCTGTCAGTAAAGGCACTCCAGTCGGTCTTCTGCTGGAATAGCCCAAGAAAGCCAAATTTCTCCGCACAGTTCTAACAGACAAGTCCCTTGTACGTCCCACATTGATTTCTGCGGTTATTTGACGCAGTGTTGCTTGTCTGTTAGAATTTACGACTCTTTGCAGACGTCGCGGGTCTCGGTCGTTAAGTGCAGGCGGTCGACCACTGCACTGTCCATGGTGGGATGTTATGCCTGAAATTTCATACTCTCGGCACACTCTTGACACAGTGGATCTGGGAATGTTGAATTCCCTAACGATTTCCGAAATGGCATGACCCATGCGTCTAGCTCCAACTAACATTCCGCGTTCAAAGTCTGTTAATTTCCGTCGTGCGGTCATCATCACGTCAAAACCTCTTCACATGAATAACTTGAACAGAAATGAAAGCTCTGCGAAAGCACTGCGCATTTATACCTGTTCTACGCGATGCTACTGCCATCTGAAAATTTGCATATTGCTATCCCATGACTTTTGTCACTTCAGTGTATGTAGCTTATTCATTTTTATCCAGGACGAGAGAGCAAGAGAAAACAATACCGTGATTTGCATATCTGAATTAATAATATATAGATAGAATTAGTAATTAAATAATTAGCTCAATTAATATGATACTTATTAGTCAAACCTTCTATCAAACTAGCTGTACATCGAAATGGACACTTGTCAAAAATGTCTACTTAATATTTTATGAAACCTTATTTAAATCAACGGTAAATATACCGTAAATTTTAATAAACCCAATTTAAATTTATTTGCTTAATAATTGCATTTTTACACGTTATTTTTATTATAATTTTGTTCTATCATTAATTATTATTTTCTGTAACTAAATGGAAGCACAATTGATGGCACAACTTATTTTTTCAAATTCTCGTTATTTATTCTTAAGTCTATTGGCCTCAGACGAGATATAAAGCATATGGAGAGAAAGGAATAGAAAAAATAGCGTGGACTGCATGTCTGAAGTTGTTGTTATTCTAATGCAGTTGGCAATACAGAGACAGTTCATCTTTATGCTATAAGCAAGGGCTGCACCACTATTACTCATTCAGCACTACCCAGGGGGCGTGTGTAGCTTAAAGATAGGCTTCGGACGCAACTACCCCCACAACGCTCTACGATCCTATGAGACCTGGACCTACGGTTTAAAGTGGATTTCAAACCCCTACAAACATCCATGGCCCCTGCCAGAACTCGAACCCGAAACCTGGGTTACCTCAGTGACGCATGTGACCATCCCTAGATAAGCAGAATTGATTGTTGATAGTAGAGCAAAGTAGACTCTTAGTTCAAGTTGTTAGAGCTTTGATACAATTTACTGCTTCGAATCGTTTTTTTCGAAAATGAAATTGCCCAAACACAAAACACGCTCAAACGTAACGGACGCTAACCTGCAACACCCATTACGATGTGCAAATACCCAAATTGAGATCGATTTGTAAGAGTTAAGTGAAAAGTGGAGAAACAAATATCCCACTACTAAAAAATAAATATTTTTAAAGATTTCCATTTTTTTTAAATTTCATTTATATTTATATATATTTTTTTATATTTCATTTTTAGTGTTATATATTTCTTTACAATGTGCGTTTAGTGTCATTTTTGTTATATTATCTATGTTTACATATAAAAATAATAGTAAATACAATAATAATAAATCATTCTGTTTCAATGTTTCACTCCAAAAAATGTCTATAGTGGGTCTAAATCTAATATGGGGATATATAATTTTATATGCAGCCCGCGGCGTTTTGATGCATTTCAAAGTGCCCGCAAGATCATTTAGGTTGGCCACCCCTGATCTAGCATCTAAATAATTACGATTATTGAGTTATTTATCATTGAGTTATTTATTAATTTGAAATATTCTTGTAAGCATTCAATTCATTTCTTTTCACACTAATATGCTAGTTACAGTTTTGTTAATATATCACATTATGCATTGTGTTGCAAATTATAAATTATCAGAATATAAATTAAATTACAAAATATTTAAAATTGTTTTTTTCTTGGTTAAATAATATGACTTGGAGAAGCAGATAGAATAAAAAAAAATATTTTTTTAACTTCGAACGGTCGAACATTCGAGTTCTACCTGGTTTTGTGTCACTTCGCACATAAATTTTTAATCATTTCCTTTCTAATCCGGCAACACGTTCCACCAGAAGTGGAAAGGAAACATTTTCAATCTCATTTGGGGGACAAACCATCGCTCGCAGTTCCATCGGAAAGTTCAGCCGATTTTGAAAAGACTTATTGACCGATAATCAGCAGTCGGAGAGCTGCAGTTTACGCAGCGCACGGCACCAGTCGGCCGACATGCCTCACGTGTCACGAATAATACATCCGCGAGAACTTTAAACTTACTGAAAGACAACACCAACCCAACCTCCTCGGCCTTGCATTTCTGCTGCTGATTTGAAACTTGCCGTTTCGTTCCAGACGTAATGCACTGAAAAGAAGTGAATCTTCAGAAGGACAAAAAAAAAAAAAAAATAAATAAAATAAAATGAAATAAAAAGAAGTTTAAAAAAAGCGGTTCATTTTTATGCTCTTTATTATTGTTTTGTTATACTTTTTTTTTTTTTTTTTTGCTCTGAGAGTCTGGTTCTTTTTTCTTTTTTTTTTCTTTTTTTTATCATTTTTACACCGAGAAAACTCATTAAAAGTTTTTTAAAAAGAGGTGGCTTACCAAAAGAGGTGGCATTTATGCTTCATCTTCTTCTCTGACTTATATTTTTTTTTTTTACTTAACTGATTGTCTGCATTTATGTTTAATCTTATATATATATATATATCTATATATATATATATATATATATTTCAATCCCTCCTCTCCTTTTTCTGTCTGTTGTCAACCCTTCTTAAATTCTGTTTATTTAACTAAAGTTTTGTTTCTTTACATTCTGATTTTTAGTTTATTTTTCTATTTCTTTCTTTTTTTTTTCACTTTTTCTGATTCCTTTAACTTGGAAAAAGAGGATACTCCAAGAAGAAGAACTTAAAAGTTAGAAAGAGTATTAGGTATCACTGAGAGTATTGATACCGCTTTACAGCGTTTGCAAGGCCATATGCGTTTATTCCATTTCGTGCATATAGTGTTTGAATATAGTGTATCTCGCCGTGGAACTTTCTTGTTTCTAATGAATAGACCGTTATTAAACCTTGTTTGATTTGGAATATAAAAAGTAAAAAAAAAAAAAACCGATTTTTTTTTTTAATTCACATCATTAAAATAGGATCACTTTACAATTTTTCTTTTTTTTATTATCTAGTTTCATGTTTTTACTTTCTTTGATGATTTGAAAAGATTTTGTTTTTGTTTGAAGAAAAAGTCTTCAGTCCCTCTCCCTTTTGCTCTCTCTCACGATTCCTCTTCCCATCTCATTTTTATAGTTCATTTACAGTGAGAAGGGGAGGGGGACGGTTGCCGACACCACATCAGGGTCTATATCCGTTCGGTGGACTCAAACCAGTCCATAAAATCTCCAAGCGTAGATAACGAGAATCTTAAAAGTCTTGGTAAATTGTTGTTCTTGACCATCTGGCCACTAGTTTTTGTGTGGGCCCTGCCAATTAAAATACTTTTCACAGCTATCCCCTTCACCAGCAGCTGTGGTAAAAGACCTGCACCCACCGGAAACGGGTCATCCCGTTGGACATATCGGATTCCCCTCTGGTCAGATGCAGAGACCAACAAACACCTCCTTCCAAGGGACGCACATAGAATATAGTCTAAAATATACAATAATTATATAGAATTTTACCATAAAAAATATTTTCTAAAAAAGATAATGCTCATATTGACACGACAAAGCCATTTATCATTTAATATCATTTAATAGCCACATCATTTAATTCAATCACTTGTAATGCATACCAACAATAATGAATAGAAATAATTTTACTAAAAATGTACTAATTATCACTTTACTAATTATTTTGTCTAAGAACAAATGATATTTAGAATGTTGATAAAAAATCCCGAAGGAATACATTTCATTGAAATCCTAGTTGTTTGAACAATGAATTTCATTTATAAATGAAATAAAAGACTTGAATTATTAACCAGGTAGAAGTGGTGGCGATACAGAAAAAGCGCGCTATTTTAATGAGTACCCTTAAAAATTCTCATATCGATCAGCAGTTCCTTCTCGTTTTAGTAGAACGGACTTAGGAGTGTGATGGAAGAATTTATTTGCCATTGGCTTTCCGAATATGAGTTTCGGAGAATTCCAATTTTTTTTTAAACCTTAAATTGACAAAACTTAATCCATTAAGTTATTACAACCACTGCTTGTAAAAACAAAAGGGAAGTTTATCCATAAAAAAAAGGGTAAATTTCAACAATAACAGCAAGAATGAAAGAAAAAGGGGGAAATGAGCATTGCTAACTTTTAACAATGGAGGTTAATTGTTAACTACTGCAGAATTTCAACTTCGTCACTTTCTCTTCTACGTACCTCCTACCCTTTTCTTTCTCTCACACTTTAAGTCTCATAGTTTAAAATAGCACCATTTCATCAAAAGGACGAGCGGGGAAGCAGAGGAGAAAGAAGAATTAATAATAAGAAAAAAAATGAGAAAAAGAATTGAATTACTTCTGACAAAGCGAACACACCTTATTAACAGCGATCATAAGCTTCCCAAAGAGAGAATAAAAAAATAACACCACCAACACACAACAAAGAATTACATCACGCGGGTTGCCCCGTTTGTATGAAATGCAACGTTCGAGTTGCTTTTTTTAAGGTGGGGGAAAGAATGCCTTCTTTTCCATTCATCATCTATTCCCTTCCCTTAAACTCTTCAAAAATTTATTTTCTTTTCCTTTTCCATTTTTCAGTCGAGTCCTTAGGAACGAAAACTGGTTACTATGAAGTATCGGAAACGCATCAATGTTTTTGAAACCTCGAGGTTCTTTTACCAACCAGCAATACATAACAAGGGATCTATTTCGGTAGACTAGGTTGTGACATAGTCACCTTCTCCAAAGAAAATTACATTAATCCTATTTTTATTTAAATGCATTATGAATTCTACAAATGTCAAATATAGGAGTTTCTAAAAAATGTTTTAGAGAATTTTTTCAATATTTCTGTTTCTGGCAGTGACGCCATATTTAGAACTAGACGATAAATTATAGATATATAATGCATGTTTAAGTTATGTACGCATAAAATATGTTAGAAATGCCTAAACATTTTACCATAAAATTTATTGCCTTTTATCAACCATGTTTCTTCAGATGTATTTATTCGTATATTGTAATGGTAAATATATATTTTATAAATATGTATGTAAATATACAGTAAAATTGAATTCATTCAAACTAAATTTGAAATTCTGGCTTAAATATGATTCTATATAAACATAATATGATATAAAGAAGTCTTGCTTTTTTATTATATAAAAATTTTCTTTCTTCAAACAATTAAACATATTTAAAGTTTTAATTGAATTTATAAATGCTGGAAAATATGTAATTGGAAAGAAATTAAAAATCAGTTGCATGATTTAAAAACTTATAAAAGAAATCAGTACTTCCTTATATACTTATAGGGCTTTTATTTTAGTTTCAAGAGATCTGTGTATTAAAAGTGTTCAATGAGTTTGAATTTGACAAATTATGTAACTCAGTTTTCGTATGAATTTTGACTATTTAGATCCATTACATTACAATAATATGCAGTTTAATTTCATTTATTCCTTTTTAATCTATGATAAAAAAATATATCTTAACAAAATTTGAAAATTTTATCTAACATAAATAGTATTCAAGGCATTTATAATGCAAAAAAATATTAGATACAACCATTTTGAGTTTAAAAATCTTCCGCATTTTAAATTTCTGAAGCTGACGTTTTATACTTAAAGAGATTTTAAGTATAAATGTTTTTACAATGTAACATTTCATTTATTATTTGGTAAAATATATTTCATTTATGCTTCTACAATTTATTATACACAACCGAAATACAAAATCTTTTAATGTTAGATGCTTTCATTGAATTTTTAAACATTAAATTAAGTTTTATAATACGAATGATTGAAATTTCTTTTTACTTCAAATACCGTTTTATGTTACAAAAGTATTTTTAAAATATAAATTACATTAAATTTAAAATTTAATTTTCCTTTTATTCTGGTGTTATTTTATTTTCAAGCATAGTATGATAGAATTAAAAATAATAATTTATAAATTTTTAATAAAAGATCAGACACAAAATTATTTCTCTTATATGAAATAATAATAGTTAATGAATATATGAAATATGAAAGTTTAATTGTAATGAGATTTATTTTAGGTCGAGAATACCCAGACCAAGGTTCGCCATTTTTTTTCTAAATAAATTTCTGCTTCATCGTAAAACAATTATAATTTATAAAATGATAAGAGGTGTTTTTGAAAAATTCTAAGACTTTAATAAAAGATTACATGTAGGGATTATTATCTGGCTATAATTTTTGGTTAAAAAAGAAAATAAATATTAGAAATATTTTCAATGTTATCTCCTAATTTCAATGTTTATGGCTTTTCAAGAATTAATTATGTATTTTCTAATTTATTGCAAACAATGAGAAAATATATTTTAATTGTCTGTCAAGACATTAGAAATTTTACAATGTCGAGAATTAATGTGTCCTAATTTACTATTTATTTTATTCTCTTTTTAAGCATTTTGTCTTAACTATATTCTGTTGGGTAATCAGAAATTGTTCAATAGCTTTGTCAAGAATTAATTATGTATTTTATGTGGGTTTCCCAAATCTTACATAGTAGCTTTTGTTATTGTTAGGCTTGAGCATTTTAATGTATCATCAATCTATATTCCTTTATATTACATAAATATCTATATTATATCAATATATATTATTTTAACTCTGTTGGTTGTCAAGTCATTAGAAATTTTACAATGCCTTTCTCGAGAATTAACTGTGTTTTTATGGGATTGCCTAAATTTAATTTAATTTTTAACTTACTCCTTTTTATTTCTTATTCCATTTATGCGCGACATAGTAGCTTTTGTTTTTGTTAGGCTTGAGCATTTTAATGTATCATCAATCTATATTCCTTTATATTATATAAATATCTATATTATATCAATCTATATTATTTTAACTCTGTTGGTTATCAAGAAATTAGAAATTTTACAATGCTTTTCTTGAGAATTAACTGTGTTTTTATGGGATTGCCTAAATTTAATTTAATTTTTAACTTACTCCTTTTTATTTCATATTCCATTTGTGCCCAAAAGAATAGCTGTATTTATTGTTAGGTTTGTGCACTTTAATGTATAATCAATATATATTAATTTATATTTGTTGAAAACAGTTTCGGTAAAACAGTAGTATATTTATTAATATCGGTCGATAGAAACCATTAGCTAATAACGTGAAGTTTGTTACTACAAAAATAGAATAAATCAAAATTAAAAAAGATTTATTAAACCAATAACTCCTGAAGTTTATCATATATTATTATATTTTAAATATTTGCACACATAAATAACAGAAATACATAACCATAAGAAAAATAATACACAAGTAAAATATTACATATTCATTTTGGTGTCACCAGCTATATATGCAGCATGAATCTGCGCTTGCTTGCTTTATATTCTGTATGGCTTAATAAATTTTAACGAAATACAGAAAGTTCTTCTCTTTAAAAATGAAAATAATACTTCCAGACCTGCATAGTATATCTATTAATAAGAATGAAGAATCAAATAACCAAAAGCAATGGAAAAATTTCCTGCATCATATTCAGTAAACCTCTTTGTGAAACATTTAAAAATTTCAACAAGCATTCAGTTACCTCTTTGGACTAAGTTTATTTTAAAAGATCGTAATTCGTGTCCCTATAAAATAAAAATCTAGCATTTGCCATTCAATATATTTATCCCACAAATCCAAATGAGTAAACACATATAGCATAGCAATGAACCTCCTTTTCTCACAAACTAAAGAAAATATTTTTATTTGACTGAATTTCATTTGGTGCAGGAATCGATAGATGGTACATCATCTATTTTTAAATTCGTTGAGTGATTGAAGTAGACTAAAGTGCAGATATTACACTTTTTAAGTAGATAGCGAATGGGAAAATCTTATTTTATTATTTTTTATTTCGTATTTTAAAACTAGTGCGATAACCGTTTCAAAATAATTTCATTTATAACTGAACGTATCTTTAAATTTTGTCGTAACTATTTTTTTTGTGATTATAAAATAAACCCAAACAATTCATTAAAAACAGATAATAAATAGTAATTGTTTATTTTTTTTTTCTGTAAGAATTGTTTTGGCAAAGTAGATTAAAAAAAAAGCTCTTTAAATAAAAAATGCAAAGACGATAATCATTAAAGATTTGCAAATCAGTTGCTAGAAAATCAGCTGTTATAAATAAGCCAGTTCTCCACAGAGGAAAACTTGACTATCGACTGTAGGATTTTTATATCTCTCCGTTGAGCTTACTGAACGATCCTCATCTGTTAATAATATTTTCTTTTACTATATTAGTGTAAAATGTCAAAAGCAGTCTAAACAACTATGTCAATTAATAGAAAATTTAAAATTTCAATCAGATATTATATATTATTGGCCGATTGAAGGATTGAATATAATGGTATGGTCTTCACTAAGAATGAAGCTTAATCAGTAACATAATTAAACATTATATTAAACAATAGAAATTTTGTGTACAAATATTTTTATGGTGATTTCTTTGACATTTTATTCCTGTAAAAACAAAAATTTTACCTTATTTACAATCTGTGTGTCCATCAGCCCCATTTCAATAAGAAAGTCGTTTTTGTAAGGATTTTAGTACAGAAAATTTGTTAATATAGTTTGTTAAAAGCATTTACATTTTTTTAAATATTTCTCAATGCAATGTCACTTCCTTCACTTAATCAGGAAGAATATGATATATGTCATCTTTGTTTATGGCATATACTATATTCTTCCTGATTAAAAGATGGCGTCTGTGGATTTAGATCATTCTTCTCTCTTCCTAGAGCCCAAAAGAAGAATATTTTATCGTACAGATTTAAAAACGTAGGCAAGGAAGCCTTTAGTTCGGTATGACGTGTAAATTTTTGAACTCAGCACCCTTCGTCCAGAAGCCAATCACGCTATAAATCAACTTACTCTAGACTGAATAAATTATATTATATTTTTCTTCAGTTTTGGATTACGAGTAATACAAAATAAGTAAAAGATGGTGGTCGATCTACTGTGAAACGTTTATATCAACACGAATTGTGCAATTATTGAAGGTTTGCAACTAACAGTGATTTTTCATTCCTATCAGATGGATCGGTATAAAATGTATTTGACAGCAGTATTCCACACAGGTCACTATTGAAGGATTTCAGATTTTCTTATCTTTTTCCCGCTATTTATTCTAGAAATAAATACCACAAAAATATCGCTCTCCGAGAAACTTTCCAGGAAGTTTGCCAACTTCCTGCTAAAAGCTGGATTTCCAAATCTAGAAATGTTGCTCTAAAAGACATTTTTCCTCTTGAAAGGAAAAGGACAAGTAACTCCAAGAAAATCGAACGGAATGTCGGAAGGTTACAAGGTTGGCGAATCGAGATCTGAAAATATAAGCTCTTCAAAATATCTGCAAAATAACATTCACAGGATTAATATTTGTTTAGCATTCATGTTAAACATAAAAGTATATGCATGGAGTAACAAATAAACATTTTTAAAAGAAGCGCAGATAAAAAAATGGGAAAAAGTTTTTTTGATTTGTTATTAAGATTTTTTTATTTGATTTATATTTATCGATTTTAAAAAATTATAATGTAGTAATTAATATTAGAACAACAGTTACTTTAAAATCAGGAAATTGGCAAAACAAAATTAAAATTATAAATTTTTCTTTCATTGCAGAGATTTTAAAACGTATTGTATACACAATATTGTATAGTGTATCCAGATAGATTTACGATTATCTTTAATCAAGGTAATACTACTGTGTAATTAATGTAAAACTAAAAACAATATCATCAAGTAAAATGTAAAGTACACTTCATTACTTTACATTGAACTTAAACACATGAAAACCAAGAGAATTTATTAAAATACATAATGAAAACATTATTGAGGTAAAAAAAAAAAAGAACCAATGAAATACAATACCAAACCGCCATTTTCCAATATACTTTCAGATATCCATAAACATTTACCTTTTCGAATAACAATCTGTAGTATTGTTTCTACTGTGACTTAGGAAGCAAATTATTAATTTTCTCCCATCTTTACTTCGATGATTATTGAACATTTTCTTCCACTTGGCCTTATATAATAAATTAATTTCCTTAATTTAGAGAATAGATTTGCTTAACAGGTTTAAGGTATTTTCACTGTACATGTTAATCACTGACATTTAGCTGGTTTTATTTCTAATAAAACTTATTTCGTCTCTGTTTCTTTATACAATTTCCTTCATTGACAAACAATAGTGTCTATGATGATTATCTAATCATTCGAACAAAAAAACAATTATAATTTAGAAACAACGTCAAAAAGTTTATCCCATGGTCCACGAATCATTAGTCAAATATAACTTTTTTAAACTTTAAAATAATAAATACCATTAACTAGATATTTAAACTTTGAGCCATTAATGCAATACCATTAAGGGCTCACAAGTTTGACAAATATTTTTTCTATCTGAGTGAAGATAAAAAAAATAAAAAAAAACTAGTGTCACATAATATAAAAATTCACAAAAATAAATATACACAAGAAATTGAAAAAAAAATATATTGGTCAATTAATTCTGTTGTTACAAATTTTTAATTTGACATCATTTATTGTTTTCCGTAGGCTCTTCTGCTGATCCCGTATTTGTTGAAACGATTCCAAATGTGACCATTCCCATTGGTCGAGATGCTGTTCTACAGTGCAGTGTAGATGATTTAGAGAATTACAAGGTATGGATTTAGATTTATTATAGAAGAATAATTCAAATTTGTTAAAATAAAGCTATTTATGTTGTTCTAATGCAGCTGGCAATACAAAGACAGTTAATCTTTATGCCATAAGCGAGGGCTGCGGCTGTTACTCATTTATCACTACACAGGGGGCATATGTAGCTTAAAAATATCCTACGGGCGCGAATAACACTACCCCTGCAAGCAACGCTCTGCGATCCTATTAGACCGAGACCTACGATTTAAGGTGGACTCCGAACCACTACAAACACCCATAGCACCGTAGAGACTCGAACTCGAAACCTGTGGTACAGAGCGCAAGAGAGCTAGCCACTCGGTCTTTAGAACCCATAAAGCTATTTATTGAGATAATAATATTGTTTTTGTTTTATTATATAGTTGTTTTACAATTTGAAGATTCTCTTATCAAATTTTTTATAATAATTAAGTATCTGCCTTTTTACTGGTTTATATTCTCTAATTGCAGTAGTTTTGATTCCTTTTTGTGTTTCGTATAGGGTGTAAATATTAAAACTATGATGTACAGTTGTGGTGAAGGGTGAGACATTCCTAAATTTTGAAAATGCATCAATTCCAGGTTGATTATACTTGTAGTGAACTCAAAAGTATCTTGATAAAGATGCATACTTTGAATTTATTTAAAGTTTAAATAGAAGACATTTTTGTAACCTCTTAAATAATTCCCTTCATTTAACTTCAATCCCTTCATTTCACAGGAGGCTGAAAATGTCTCGGTAATATAAGAAGTAGTTATAAATGTTAATAGAAATATGAATTAGAAAAACTGATTAAATAACCGTGAATAAGTGTAAAATATATTTTTATTTTTAATGGAAATAAGCTGATGAAAGCAGGCATTGCACAGGAGTTAATATTCAAATTTTAATTTTTTTAAATTATAGTTCCATCAGAGAAATTAGGTAGGAAAAAGGAAAAATTACTTTGAGGTATCTTAAAATTTAGTTCAATATGACATAATTAAAAAAAGATGGTTTGTTATAAAGAATGTCCCTTAACCATATTAAGAAGTACAATAAATATTCAATTAGTGAAATGAAAATTAGACAAAATGTTAAGAAGACAAAACAGAATTTTACAATTTTTGTAATCATTCAATGCCAATTGCATCTTTCGAAAAATAAAAGGTCCTTTCTTTTCAATGTCAAAAACTCTAAATCCGTTATTAAGAAAAATAGCTTTAAAAAATACGTAAGACGGACACGTATAATTTACAACAGATATATATATTAACACATCACTCAATAAGTCTCCTGACTGACACATGTATAGCAATACTGTTGACAGATCCATATGAGTTTTGGATAGCAGCATCCTTCAAACGATACGTGTCAAAATTTTATGACATTCTGACAATTAGTTTACAGGTTACAGTGATTTAGTGACCCCAGTTTTGTAATTTTCGAAACAATGGATAAAAAAGAATTTTATGTATGGATTAAATATCGTTTTTGATGGGGGAAACATACAGTTGAAGCCAAACAATCTTTTGATAAGCGCTATGGAGACTCTGCACCAGAGAAATAAACTATTATTGACTGGTATGCTGAATCTAAATACGTACTTATAAATACAGATGATGCTAATCTCTCTGGTCGCCTAAAATCAGCACTTGTTAATGAAAACATAAAAAAAAAGTCCACAAAATAGTTTTGAAAGACCTTAAAGTGAAGTTGCCTGTGATAGCTGAAACCTTAAAGATATAAGAAAGCAGAATGCTTACAATTTTACACGAAAATTTGAGCATGCTTAAGTTGCTTTTGAAGTCCGCGTTTGCTCACACCGGACCGAAAACAACAAAGCGTCGACGATTCAGAGCACTGTTTGGAGCTGTTCAAGCGAGATAAAAATCATTTTTTTCGTCTGTATGAGACATGGATCCACTACTACATACCTGAATCAAAATGATCGCCAGCTAAGTGGACAACAGCCGGTGAAAGCCGCTCGAAGCACCAAATATTCAAAAATCGGCAGGCAAGGTTATGGCCTCTGTATTTTAGGACAGGCATGATATTTTGTTCACCGACTATCTTGAAAAAGATAAAACTGTCAATAGCGAATATTACATGTCATTACTGTATCGACTGAGTATAGAAGTTAAGCGCTGTTTCACCAAGACGATGCTCCGTGCAACAAGTCGATGAAAACTATGGTTAAATTGAAAATTAAACTTCGAATTGCGTCCTCACCGACCAAACTCTCCAGATATGGACTCCAGCGACGATTGACTTTTTCAGACATCAAAAGGATGTTACAGGGAAAGAAATTTGGCTCAAATGAAGAAATGACTGTCAAAACTGAGGTCTGTTTTGAGAGTCCTTCTACGAAAAAGGCATCGAAAAATTAAAGGAAAGTTGGAATGAATGTATCATTCTTGAAGGAGAGTATATTGACATATAAAGTTGAATTTCTAATAAAAAGTTGTTTTTCTTAGCTAGACTGGAGATTTATTGAGTGATGTGTTATAAATTCTACAATGTTTTCATTTTCCTTATCCCGAATATTTCATTGTTATAATAAGAATCATCATCATATTATACTTAAATAGTTTAACGGAACGGAACATTAATTTTATCATGATTTCAATTCTTATCATCACTTAATTGACAATTGAAAAATTGACGTTTGAAATGAATCAAAGAAAATAATAAATTATAGAATACAGAAAATTTTTTATTTTAAGTGTTTCAAAGAAAAATGATAAATACATTTACCTAATTACAAAAATACATTTTGATGTAATAATATAAATATTTAAAATAATACAAATACTTAAAATAATATTTATTACTAAAATATATTTATTACTTATTATATCAAACTTTAAAGTTATATTTGTAGTTTTTACTGCTCTTAGTTTAACTAGATAACTGCTCTTAGTTACTTAGTTTAACTTATTTTACTTTAATATTAAAATAATAATATATATGTTCCTCTTTGATAAAATATAGGATCCTCTTTGATAAATCCTATATCCATTTATTTAGTTTGAATGTAAATATATCCTTGATCTTGTAAATAAATTTTATTTAAGAAATGTGTCAAGATATAAAAGTTAAAAGCGTTTCAGAGTATTTAAGGACATCACTGTGTGCTTAGTACTGGAACAGTTTAGTATAGATTGCACAGCTGAGAAGAAGCATAGTGTTTTCAACAGTATATATTTACATTAAATACGTCTTGGGGTTTTTCTCTATTAATAATATTTAAAAAAAAGTAACAATATTTTATGAATGATATTTCTTATTACATGAAAAAAAAATTGGATGATGGTTTTATGTAACTAACTTGATGAGATTTATATGAAGTTAATTACAGAAAAAATAGTTGGATAAATTGTTGACGAAAATACATCAAGTCAAATCAGGAATAATTATTTTTAAAAATCTAAAAAATTTCTCCAAGATAATATTTTTACGAAAGTTAAAATTAATAAAATTTGTAACCCTTCGTTCCACCTTACTCTTTGCGAGTGCTGCCCTTGCGGAGTTCAGAAGAAATCATCAGTAAACATCGAGACTCTCACACAAGAGGACGTACGGCAAAACAGGTGCTGTCTTTAGTTACGAACTCTCATCCCGAAAGCTAGAAGTGGAGTCCTTCCACAAATGTATAATTAGATGTTTTAATTCAGTTAAATACTGTCCATCTTTAATTGTATGTGTATGTGGAATTTGTACGCATATAAATAAAATTATGTGTTCTTCACTCCGACCACGCCCAGTACCAGCTGCACAAACAAACCGACATCTACCACAAATTTAAATAAAATCTCGCAAATACTTATAATCAAAAGCAAGTTCTTATTTCTACATTTAAATTTTCATTCGTAGATTTTTTTCGATATCGATAAATTATAATGTAATAAACACCAATTAAAATAAAAATTTTTAATTGAGATTAAATGCAATAGCACGAATCTTACTAAAGCACATCACATACTTTATTTCCAGTTTTTTACATACTGTTAAAATTCCTGTTCGAAAAAGATATTCTTTCCAAGAATAATTGTTTAGTGCCTTTAGTGTTTTAATGTAAAATGAATATGTATAATTCAATGAATAATACACACATAATTTTGAATAGAAATTGAAGATTGTTGTCAGATAAAAATTTTGATTAATTTTTAAATAATTTAGAAAACATATTACTGAATATAAATATGTATAATTGCATATATGTTTTGCCCAGAAAACGGCTCTTAAAAATACAATTTTATATAAAAAATACATTTTAAAACCTAAATTTATCACTTATTTCTTTTCAAATATATGATAATTTTACTGAGGCAAAAAAAAAAAAATCGATATTTAAATTTTATTTAAAACAAATTTTTAAATTTGATTAAAAAATACTTTAAATGAGATAGAAAATTGATAATATGTAAAGAAATGGAAATTTGGTATTTAGAATCTTTAAGATAATTTCAACTGCTCTAATTTACAGGTCAGTTAGAAAAGTATTTTTGAAAAAGGAGCCGAATTTGATTTTAAGAATTTTTTTGTACATATATTATATTACAAATATCAGCTTTTACTAACATAAAATGAAACTGTTTTTTTTTGTATCACAGTATTATTGGAGCATAAAATATAATTTAACATGCATAGTAGAAGAATTTATTATTCGATTGTTTTTATGAACGGTTTTTTTTTTTTAAATTATAAGTTATACAGGGGATTTTCAAAATAATGGAAACACCTGTGGATAAAAGTGACATTTTTGAATGCGCTTCGTAAGCATTAAAATATAATAATAGCTACCAGTTTTTTTTTAAAATAGAAATTTATATATACTGGTAGTATGCACTAGCTTTATTGAAGTCCTATAGGTCTTGGATTTATTTCAAACGCATGAAATGTCGGACCTTTCAGATTTTCAAAGAGGCCAAATTGTAGGAGTCCGTCTAGCTGGAGCAAGTGTAACCGAAACATTCCAACTTTTTAGGCGTTTCTAAAGTCATGATAGCATACACACAGCGTGGAAGACAATCTCGGCAAAGCAAAAAGTGGACGGAAAGAGAAACTCAGTGAAAGAGACCGACGGGTATTGAAGCGGATTGTGATGTCTCAAAAGTGAACAACTGCAGCAAAAGTGACCGCAGAGCTCAATCAGCATCTGGATTCTCCACTGTCAATCATTACAGTTAGAAGGCACCTTCATAAAAAGGACATTTACGCCAGAGCAGCGGTTCCCAAGCCACTTGTAACATATGTTAATGCCAAACGTCGTCTACAGTGATGCCGCATTCACAAAACCTGGTCGATTGATAAGTGGAAGAAAGTAATATGGTGTAACGAATCGTCTTTCACGCTTTTTCCTACAACAGAACGGATGTACGTTTGGAGGACACCTGCACAAGCATATGATCGTAATTGTCTCCTTCCAAATGCCAAGCATGGAGGTGGATCTGTCATGATATGGGCAGGGGTTTTCTGCTGGACCAATTGTAACCCTGAAAGGAAGGATCACTGTGGAGAAGTACAGAAAAATTTTAGCTGACCAGGGCCATCCTATGATGCAAACTTTGTTTCCTGCAGGAGATGGAATTTTCCAGGATGATAAGCCACTCCATGATGCGGGACTTGTCCAATCATGGTTTGGTGAACACGATGAAGTGAAACATCTACCTTGGCCCGCACAGTCACCCGACCTCAATACCATTGAACCGTTATGCTCTATTTTAGAGCGTTCGATACGGAATCAATATCCTCCACCGACATCTCTCCCAGGACTTTCTGAATATCTCCATGAAGAATGGTACAATATTCCTCTAAACACTATTCAACATCGTATGCATCGATTCCTAGGCGAATCCAAGCTGTATTATATGCCAAAGGCGGTCCTATACCATACTAATAAAGGATTCTTTATAAATCTATGGTGTTTCCATTATTTTAATAACACCCGTATATCAGAGATATTTAGCAATGCTATTTAAGTAAAAAGTTAAGAAAAAGAAAACTTAAAACATAAATATATGTGCAAAAAATTATATTAGATAAAAAAAACCTTAAATAAGATTCCACTTGTACTACTTCAGAAAATAAGGGTCTAGATCGGTTTCCGGTTGCTAGGTTTCTGTTTTAGTTCAATTCCATGTCAAGCAAGTGCGCCGAAAAGAAAGACTTTTTATTTAAACTGGGATGTTTACAACAAATCAATAGGAATGAAAGTACTTGCGTTGAGATTGAAGAGAAAAATACATTCCTTATATGCCAGTTATAGTGATGATCATTCAAAATTATGGTGGAACTTGTACTACTTCATAAAATAAGAGGCTAGTTCAGCTCATGATTAGCATGCCAGATTTCCGACTTTCAGGAATTCAGTTCGATGACTGACAATGCAGTCAAAAGAAATTTGACGAGTTTACCCTGTAATAAATAGTTAAAAACGCACTATCAAAAACCAAAAATCAATAAAAATAGCTGCCCTATACAGATTCACGTAATGTAGCCCATTCTCATTTGTTGTTCTTCTATTAGTCTGTATGGGTTTGGGAATGGAGTAGAGTACGATTGTTAAAAGTTGTAGAGTACGAATGAAGAATCTCGACTTTTCGAAACTTGAATCAAGCACAATTATAATAGATACATTTATTTTTGGTTGTCTTTTTTTATTATACGCGCAAGACTTGTTAACCTGAGTGGAGTGGTGGTAGTGAACTCACCAAAGACTCGTATCGTAAATACAGATTCAAAACAAAGCAAAAATTGACCTAGTAATGACTCATATCTCAAAAATCTCTATTGTGGCATTCGTATCTCATGATACCATTGTATATTTATTTATAAACGTACACTAATTACCAACACCCTGAAATCATCTGGGTTTTATGCAGGTGAAGTTGTTTACAAGTTTAGAAAATGAAAAAGATTGGTCTTAATGGGACAGTAAAACCGTTCGTTATCTAGCAGTTGTTTGTGTTGCAAGAGAAGAGAAAATACAAAAATGTATCGAATTCAACAAAGAACAAATTATTTTTATCAAAAGACGAAAAATTTACAGATGACTATAATTACCAATGCGGTGCATGCGGTTATAGCGGTACAAAGTGAAAAACTGAATGCATCGGAATATACAGCTTAACATATACATTTATTTACAGGATGTTGATTACATTAATGAACAGAAATACTGCTCATTATGCCTCTGCTCATATTTCTCTTGCTGCTCATTATGCTGCCATTAATAAATAAATATACTGTTTATTTGTTTATAGAAATAGATTATTGCTAATAGATTTAGTAGTTTTAAAGGAATTATCGAGCCGAATGCACAATTCTTTTTATAATGTGTAGCATGTATTGTAACTGCTGAACCATATTCCCATTTCTTTGCAACGTAAATTGAGATCTTATATGCATGCAATCATGCCTAATAGAACAGTGGAAGAGCAATCATTTGCAACGACATCGAAGAAAAATTGGAACACCGAGAACGGCCATCCGTCCGATTTGACGAATTTAAAAGATATTATCATATCAATCATATCATGAGCATCTACCAATCTATGACGTCTTGCTGGAAGAATCAGGGCCATTCAAGAAATTATCTTTGTGTCTCCAAAGATAAACCTGGTTTTTCTTATTTAGGTGGCTTTTTTGATACTCGCTATATATTATGTGATTATGTTATAATGAAGTTTCAATTAGTTTTAATTAAAAATATGTTATTGGGGAGGTAATGACATGTGGAACACTATGCATAATAACGTTTTAAAACCCTCAACCATTTCACAATAAAAAAAGTAAAGAAATAATATAAAAATATGGGCGAAATATTAAAGAATAATTTTTATTAAAATGATAAAATATATAAAACTAAATTTAATTTCCAAAATGAATTGAAATCATATTAGTATGTAGGAATAAAATAAATAAAGAAGTTATAGTTTTAATCCTGAACTGGAAATCAAAATATTTCTCTAAAAAATTGTCGTTGATGAAATATTTTCAATATGATTGTTCTCTATTCTATATATAAAAATATATTCTCTTCTATATATAAATACTTTAAAAGTTGACGTGCTTTAAGAAAAATAATTACATATTTGAATTAAAGAAGAAAATGAATATTACATTAAATTTTTTTTGCGATCTTTCTTTATTCATGGTACTTACAAAAATTAAGCAATTTGAGACAAAGGAAGTATTAAAGAGGATTATCTAGATTTATTGAGATATGTGGGCTTCCTAAAGGATTTTATCTGCATCATTTAACTTGATTAAGTAACTTGAGTTAAGTAAGAAGTCTTTGCTATACATGCCTCCTATTCTATAAAAAATAGATTATATATCTGTAATGTATAAATAATTCTTTTCCTAAAAGACTTTTCCACTTTTACATCGCATTCTTTTAATATATAAGTCCGTATATCCTTTAATAATAATAATAAGTAATGTTTTCATGACATTGATAACTTGTTATGTAAACTAAAGTTTCACATAAATAAATAGAAATTTGTGATTGGTATTGTTTTAACCCGCATTCTCTGAACACAATTTTTTAATATTTCATTGAGTCGATAGTTTTATACATTTGTATTTTTACTACAAATATTTATTAAAGTGTTTTGATAAATATCAATAATATCAGAGTTGGTATAAAAGGATTTTCAAAGTTTTAAAAAGGGTTGAGGTGCAAAATATTTAAAGGGAAGCTTTAGCAAGTAGCAAATATTTGAGTTAGACAAACTTATGAAATGTTTCATACCATAAAAGTTTTCTAACCTTATCTCAATGCAAATCAAACAGAGTAATGTTTATCGATAATGCAAAGAAAAATGTCAATAAAGTAATATTTTAATCAAGGAATATCTTTAAAAGAAAATATTTTTTTAAAAAAGGTTTTATTTTAATAAGGATCTGAATTTGTAAAATATTTCCATTTATAAGGATTCCCAACAATTATTCATTTGCTTTTCAATATTATGATCATTGTCGAAAATACATCTTTAAACATAGATCACTTGGCTTGGTGCACAAAAGCAAATTTCTTTTCGTCTTGTCCAATTCTGGAAATTGTGGAAAAAAATTAGAGGGCATGACAGGTGGTAAAAAATTTAACAGACGGAATAAAAAAAAAAAAAAGGATAATAATTTGTAAAGAATAGTTTTTTTCTCGAACTGTTTTTTAAGCATTTGTATATTATTGAATTTATTTCCCAGTTATTATTAGGAGTGTTAAAATGATTCGGTTTTTGCGATACAACGTAAGATCTGATATTTCACTTACTTATCGCACGACATGTGATGAAGGGAAGGCATTGCCTTTCGAGTTCACTATTTTTAAGTATCCACGCCCAATATTTGTGAGTTTTACGCTAAAAAGGCTGGAAAATTTCCACCATACAGACCTGCTGTCCATTCTAGAACCATTGTGATTCTAGGAATACATCATCACAACTCACATACTAATAGTGCAACAGCTGTCAAATTATACACGTGTCTTTTGAAGGTTAGGGCTAACTAAAAATCATATGGATTTAGTACTAGTAGCGCCATCTATGTGTCAGCCTATGCACCTTTCAGCCCACCTGTTATTGTACAACCACTAATTATTCAGGATTATCTCTAACTTGTATGAATAGTACGGATTTTAAGATAAGAGTCTGAAAGGGATTATACAAGCAGCGTAATTATTTGCTTTATTTATTTATAGAGATTTATAATCAGTTTTAACCAAAAATATTGTTATTGTTACGATGGAAGCTATTGATTAAACTTAAATTTATGAGCTTTGTTTATAAGTGTATCTTTGATTTATAATAAATCTTCATACAGGTGCGTGAAAAATTATTAGGCCTTAGTGAAATTTTCAGCCGTTTCAAAAATTAATAAACAGTCAGAATTCAAACATTGTTTTAATTATTTCAATATTATTTAAATATACATTAATCTATTTAAATTAAACTGGTCATTTGTTTAAATTTATAAATTCACTTCTAAACATTTAAGTCAATAACGTTAAATTATAAAACTTTTCTAATATTAATATGTAAATTATTAAACTAATTTTATGTTAATCTAACGAATTTAGGTTAGTTACATTTAACCACTTATATTTAATATACAGGGTGATTATAATTAAAGTCCCACTTCCAAAATGCTGTAAAAAAATGAGTCATTGTCACAACGAGTTGAAATTTGAACTGAAGATACTCGAAGAAGGGGGAACGGTGTGGCATCAAATTTTTGGATCGGTATCAAACGGTATGGATCGATTTTTCCCAACCAATTTGGTATGACCTTGCCCTGGTGTATGGGCTTTCCACTAGCAGTGTCAGAACTGTTGAATGACTTGGAAGTCATAGGAAGTTGACTTTTTTCCGTAAAAAGAAACCGAAACAATCGAGCTCATTAAACACTACAGTTGGTTTAATGTGAAACTCATGACAAATACGTTGTCATTTCGATTCCAAAAATATCACTGGCAGCCGAATTCACTTTCTTTATGCCGCTTACAGCTCCATCTGTTAACACACTTTGGAATATTTTTGATGCCGTACCATTTCTCCCTTCTTCAAGTACCTTCAGTTCAAATTTGAACTCATTGTGATAAGGGGTTCTTTTTTACAGCATTTTGAAAGTGGGACTTTAATTATAATCACCCTGTATTTGATAAATTAAAACTGTTGAATAAAAGTAGTTTGACTAATTTTATATCTGCATAAACCACTTTAAAATATTATGAAGAATAGATATAATTTTTAAGAACACAATCTGATATTATGCAAAGAGTTTTAAAAAACAATTCTTGAAATAATCATCTGCTGTAAGTTGTTGCCTTGAATATAAGTAGTACAGTATGAGCCCACTATATAAATTAATGGAAATTATCGGAATCAAAACAAAGCATTTTATCAATTTAAATGTATTCTAATTTTTTTTTTTCGTGTTTTAAATATTTTAAAAGAACTTTAGCAGTTTTTAAAATATATTTACTTTCTTTCAGGTGACCTGGATAAAGAAGGACACTCAAACGCTGCTCACCAGTCATAAGCATGTTCTCTCCAGAGACAAAAAGAATACGGGTGACGAACGACAACTTGCAATCGAAACTGCACATTAGCAAAGTTGAAGAGAAAGACAAAGGGTTTTACATGTGTCAAATCAATACGGACCCCATGATCAGCCAGTTAGGATATCTGGATGTAAAGGGTAATTGTGAATTAAATTTATTATTCTTATTACTATCATGTTCTCCGTAGTATGTCTAGAATGATAGTCGAGGGACGGTTTTGTTCTCCTATAGAGACTTTTAAAAGTACTGAGCGATCCTGTTTCAGTTCATTCTTTTTCGCCAAATCGGCGATGTTTAAAATGTGGTATGATGTCTGTAACATTTTAGAAATTATAGCCACCGATTTTTACATTATATGAACCATACGTTTTCGTTTTTTCGCGGACGGTAGGCAGTAAATATGGCATCCTTTTTTTTTCTTGTTAAAATTTCAAAAAAAAAAAATGAATTTATTTTAAGTTTAGTATTATTTACTGCATAAAGTTTAAAATTGAATGGTGTGTAAATGCGTAACAGAGCTAAAAAAATTTTTTTTTAAATATTCTGACAGCTTTTCAATTACATTTACATTCAAATTTACTGTTCCAGCTGCTTATTATAGCCACTCAGCACGCGCATCTGCAATGTGTTCCGGACTGTGATGTGAATAGAAGTGCATGTCATTTTATGCTAAGCAAAATGATTAGTTCCAACTAGGAGACAGCATTGTTTATGTAAAGTCTAGGTCAAATCGAGCGCAAGCAAAGTAGACAAAAATAAATGAAAACACTATTTATAATAAACGTTGCATTTTCCAAAAATGGGCTGTTCACCTTTTTTATGTTCTCTTTAGGTTATTTTTACCTGTTAGATGATAATGTCTATTCAAAAAACACTTAAAGAATAACTATTAAATTCATGAATTCAAAATGTAGTTCTAGTGCATTTTTAGTTTCCATATTTGAAGATTTGCCATTTTTAACTGTAATTGGAGCGTATTCAATTTTATTGAAATTCGTCTAGACAACGATTTTACCATATTTACCTCATATTTGCTAATCTTATACTAAAAAGTCCAGGAATTTCACTTTGGTAAATACTGTTGTTGAAAGGCGCTCAAACACTTCATCAATATGCCTAGTCTCTTTGTTTAAGAAAGCAATTACTGTGAGTAGGAATCAGAATCAATGTATTCCAGATTGAAAAAAAAAATTATTAACTCAGTTATTAAACCAGGGGTGGCCAACCCATGGGCCGCCTACATTAAATATTTTTCTGGACCGTGAGATTTATCACACTTTTACAAAATATATTTATTTTATAATGGCCAAAGTAGTGAAAACCAATGTATTAAAAAATTATTTGTGCATCCATATATTTAAAAATTAGCTGTTGAAATTATGAGAAATAATGAACTTTGATTTTAAAATTATATTCTTTCGAATATTTGAGAGATATAGCCTGGTTTATGTATGAGTTTACAATCAAGAGTTCGCAGAATAATTATATTATATTCTGCGAACTCATGAGGCGCGCGCATCTTGGAACATCTAATATTCCAGGTACTATGTTTCACTTTAAGTGACCTCAGTGACGCAGTGAACCTCCCTAGATACGCACAGTTGATTGTTGATAGCAGGGCAAACCAGATTCTTCGTTCAAGTAGTTAGCGCTTTTAGTTGACTCAACAGAAAACACGCTCAAACATAATGGGCTGCAACACCAATTACGATGTGCAAATACCCAAATGGAGATCGATTTGCAAAAGCTAAGTGAAAGAGTGGAGAAACCAATATCGCATTAGTAAAATAAATATTTTTAATGTTTTCATTTTTTTTTTATTTAGTTTATATTTATATATTTTTTTATATTTGATTTTTAGTGTTATATATTTATTTACAGTGTGCGTTTAGTGTCATTATTATTATATTATCTATGTTTACATGTAAGAATAATAGGAAACACAAAAAGAATAATTTATTTTGTTTTAATTTTTCATTCCAAAAAATGTCTATATTGGGTATAAATCTAATAATCCCTAATCATTTAGTTGCCATCTTCAGCTTTATAATAACTATAATAAGTCTTAAACTTCTGGTTTGCAAGTTTTGCTTTTTTTTTTTACTTACCATCTGATCCAAAAACATTATGTTTGCTTCCATTAAAAAATCTACACTTTCCGGAAACTATACTGGCTCTATTAAATAATTTTCAGCAAATATCCTTCTATCAGGTTGATTTTTCGTTGATCTAGGACTTTCAGTTATGTACTCTAGAATGAAAATTATGTTTCCTAAAAATATTCTAATAGTTTCAGGATTTGCTGATTTCCAGGTTCTTCTTTCACTTTCCAGATTTAATTGACTGTAAACGTGTTTTGAGGTTAATGTGAATTTATCTTGCAATCCGCTTCTCTTCGCGTTTTCTAAAAATCTTCGTACGTATCGATTTTAACAACTTTGTTTGATTTCTTGAACCTAGAGATAATTCTAACCAAAGGGGACTCTTCTTCAAGAGAACGACTGATCAAATTCTTCCGTTTACCTATTGCTTCTTTTCTCACATCCGTATAAATCTCCTTGTTTTCCGCCATTGTTACATACATAGTAGTACATTATACTGGAACATAATGTTTAAATTTATTGTTAAAATCAAGGAGTAGCTAATTAAATTATATTGAGTTATTAATACAATTTCGAATTTTCGAAATAATCCCAATACATTGCTGTTTGATAATAAAATAACAAAGATTCATCTTTTATATTTGATTCAGCAAATACGCTAATCGAAAATGAAATTCAAACATTAAATTGAATTAGTTTAGAGCCCCACGGATTTCTGCCTGTGGGAGGCCTAAATTCCAATGTGCATGCATCTAAGCGGTCTGATTTGAAAGATGCCCTCAGTCGCCATGCTCAACAGATTTATCTTGTCATGGTAGGTGTTACAGTGTTACCAACCATCTGTCGCATATGTAGTGTCATCATATGTGAAGGAGGTCGCATTGGAAATTTGTGGAAAGCAATAAATTGTTGTGCTTTCTATTGTTTCTCTCTAATTATTGGTTGTTTTCACTTTTCTTCTTAGTCGGTCTATTGCCGTCGATTTTCGTGCTACAGGTACCTTTACATTGCTATTTATGGTTTTTATTTGATGGAAATCACATTCCTTTAAAAAGTAGGCTTTTTCGTTTGAAATTTGTGGCATTTTATCATTGTAATCATAATTGTTAGAGTTTAACTGTGTCTTTTTCATTGTTGTTGTAACTGCCGTTGTTTGTTCTTGATTACATACCTCAAAATAACTTGAAACTGAACAAAATTTTGGTTTAAGTTATTTTGATTTATTGTTTTGTTTTTATTTATGTTGATTTATTCAGTTTAAGTTACTTTAATTTTCATTATTTTGATATCTAGCGCTTCATATATCGAAAAAGTGTTTTTTTTTATAATCGCTCTATATATTTTGACAGAATCATGATATTGCGAAAAATTAATATTACTATGATAAAAGAAAATGTGATAGGAGTCCTTCATGAAATTATTGAAGAGAACTGAAATTATTGAATTATTGAAAGCAATTTATTGAAGTATCCTGAAACATTCATACAAAGCAGACTTCTGAAAATGAATTAGAAAAAAAAAATAACATTTATAAAGCATGTACCTGTTTTTCTCAGGTTTATTTTAACACCAAATCTGTATATTTTATAGATTTGATTGCTAATATGTTTTGGGGAATAAATTATTTAATGATACATTTTGTTTTATCAACAAATGAAAATTAAAATCATATTTATGACGGTGTCGTTTCCTTTTCTCTGCAGTCCCTCCGGCCTTCATCGATACGAGCACGAGCTCAGACACTGTGATCGAAGAAAGATCCAAGCTCAGCCTTCGCTGTGAAGCTTCTGGTGACCCGAAGCCCAACGTCTTATGGAGAAGGGAAGATAATAAAGAAATCAACTTGGGAATATTCGGCGGACGCAAGTATTCAGGTACGTGGTATCTTCAGTATCCTACATACATGATATCAGTATCGTCAGTATCTGGCATGCGGCATCATTCATCTTTACGCTAGCCACAAACAAGCAAACTAACAAAACCAAAGAAAACCAAAATCACTAAACAAAAATAAAAGAAAATTTCGTAATTTAACAAACATATGTATGTTTCATTTCTTTATATATAAGTAATCTAACACAATGACGGAGAATTTGATGAATTTTTAACATTCAATTAATAAGTGTTTTAGTAATGAATTTGATTTTTTGTTATACCTAAGTGCAAAAGTGAGGAATGAAATGATTATTGCTTCTTTATTGGAGCAAAGCAACCCCATGGTGGGTCAATACCGTCTGCCTATTGGCAGATTTCGAGACAGGAGATGTTTTCTTTTTACGTAGTAGGGTTGTCAGCTCCACGTCTAACGATCTACAGTCATATCAAACCGGGACTTTCTGTTTAAAGTGGATTCTGAACTACTATAAACATCCATGGCACAGCCGGGACTTAAACAAGAGGGCACCGAGCTCCAGACAGCTAGTCACTAGGCCATCAGGCCTTGTATGTTTACTTATAACTTTCTTGAACTTATAATTATGCCTATAAATGCTAGTTTCAAATTTGTTTTCATCCAAACAAAATTTCACATTTTAATGTATTATTTAAAAATAACCCTACAGCGCGATTTTAAAAAGCATCCTATTTACGGCAATAAATATCATACTGATAAAAAGTACATAGCATTTTTATCCAGGCTAACAAGAAATTGATCTGATCTTGAAAGGTAAAAATATAAAACATTGTACTATGCAATATTTTTTTAATATTTTAATTTTTACTTTTTTTTTATTATAATACAGCTGGAGCGTTCCTGTTATAATCTTTTATTATAATATGAAAATCTTTCAAAAAATCGTGCCTGCTTTATTTTTTTAAGTAAAATAGACATTTTAAGTCTTATAGACAGACTTAAGAAAAAGACTTATAGTTAAGTTATATTTTTTTAAAAAAAGTAAAAGTTAATATTTTTTTAATACAATTTAAAGTTATTATTTTATGTCTTTAAATAAACACTTTAAGATTTATAGACATTTAGATATAATCTTTCTTAAGTGAAGAAGCGAGCCCCACTCTCGAAAAGCCCAACTATTTGCTGTAATAAACAAAAGAAAAATGAACCTTTGAACTATGAATTAATTTTTCTTACGAAAATATTTTTACGCAACAGAATTGAAAAGTCTATTTACAGGTAACTGTTTACGGTAACTATTTACTGAAAAATGATTCCAAATATTAAAAATAATACTTTTATTTTTTATTTAAAAATATTCATTGAATAAATTGTCATAGCAGGATGGCACCCCCCCTCGCCTATTCCCGTGCTGTATCCGGAGTAACATTAATAAATATGCAACACATTTGCTTTTTCAATGGAAAATTATCTCCCATCAAAGTTCCGGGTAACTGAAAATCTTGGCCTTCGTAGCGCACCACCTTTTATTACCTGTTTCAGTAAATGCCATCTCCCTCTATATATAAAGCATGTGATTTATTTGTGTGTTCTTTGAAACATAAAAACTGTAACATCTAGAGTCCCTATTCTTTTTTTCACATGTTACGTAGCTGAAATTCAAGGAATTGTTTTTTTTTCTTTCGTAAAATAGCACTTTTAAAACTCTCCGTTTAAGAATCATCTGCTGTCAACAGTATGTTGTTTAATATTCTACCTAAAATTGCAAGAAAATAAAAGTAATTTATACTGGGAGATATAACTCGTTTTTGAATATTTATTACTTTTTTTTTAACGGGTGCACAAACGAAAAATTAAGTAAAACTTTTAATAACTTATTTTCTAATTAAATAAAATAACAATAAAATAAAGTTTAAGAGTCTGAAATAAGAAGAATTCAAGAATTTTTTTCTTTCAGATAATACAATGGACATTTTGTCTTAAAAATATTTATACCAGCGCAAAATGACTAATATAATATGAAGGTGATCAAAAACATTATTAGAAAAATCATTTAGTGTAGTTTTATTGAACATTCGAAATATATATATCATATATATTTTAATAACTCAAAAAATAGTATATTAGATAATTAGAGACACTAAAATCGATGAATCTTAAATTTAAGATCTCCTAAACGGTGGTGATTTTTCGAAAAACACTTTTAGTAACAAAAATTAAACATATTAAGAAAATAATTAAGCATTTTAAGATATTAATTTACTTGTAAAAAGTCATTATTCAATTAAAATTAATTTTAATTTTTCAGGGAATTTTGTTATTACCTAAATAGAGATAAGTTTATTTCAAAAGGAAAAAAAATTAATCTTTTATTTTTATAGTCTTTAAACTAAAAGGATAGAAAAACACATAAACCTAACTTCGTATTCGTTACATTCGGGCAGATGGACATGAAATTGTATATCAACATTGTTATCTTTTCAGAGAAATTGTAAAAACCCATTTGTAAATTTGTGTACTATCTGAAAAAGAGGACTAATAAAAAAAATGATCTCACTTCCGAAATAGAAACATGCTCCGTTAATGGAGCACCATGCCCCTTTTTTTTTTTTCCTTACTTCACCGAAGTTAAGTTTACTTATCTTAAGAAGATAAGTCGGCGATCAGTTTCAAAACCATGCATTTGGCTTTTACCAAGTGCAAAGGAATGAGAAGTACTAAGAAAAGTAATTAAAACAAATTAATTACTTATACTTCACTTTTTATTAATTATTACTTTTTAATTACTTTTCTTAGTAAATTCGCTAAGAAAAGTAATTAAAACCTGATGACGGAAGATTGTGAAGGAAGTTCTAATCTGTTTAAAATGCATGCAGTTTCTGTGTGAGGAATTTAGGAGCCAAAACAATTAAAATACATTCCTTACATTTAAGGGACTCTTTAGAAGGAGTTAATATTTCGCCATTTAATTTCTATTAGATTAGGTATGCTCAAATGTTAATTAAGACAAGAATTCAATTCACCACTGTTTAACTTTTTTTTTCAAGACTTCTTGAAGACTTTTTTTTTCATTTAAGTGTGTTTCTTGAAAAGGTAAGTACTTGCTAAATTCTTTAGATTGGTTTATTCAATGTCTTGAAGATTAGAATTCGTTTTAAAAATTAGATATCTATCTTATTCTAGAATCATATTTCTTTAACATTAATTTCCATTAAGAATTCCAATTTCCATTAAGTGTATTGCTCAGAATCATATTTTTAATTTCAATTTTCAAAGTTTTAGAAGCAGTGAATATATATATATATATATATTTGTGTTATTATATGTTCCACTTCATACACAGGCTATTATAATAGTTTTTAAATTATAGAATCATTTTATTATTGTAAAAAATTATTTTTCTTCAATTTAATTTTTTTCCATTTTTTTATATGTTGTGTATATATAATTAATAAAATTTAATACTTCCTACTATGATTTTCAGGCGGAGTATATTTTATTTCTATCATGTCATTTATTTTCATGTAGTACACATTTTGTGGCGGATTTTAATAATTTATTATGGGAGATCTATTCGTTACTTAACATAAAATTCAGACTACACAAAATCTGACTAAGAATCTCCTTTCAAGCTGTAAATTGTAACTAATTCTTTCAAGCTGTGTCAAGCTGTTTTATAAATTTTTAAAAAATACCCAATATAAAAAATATGAATATAATTATTCAATTTTAGTTACGTAATTAAGTTGAGCCTGATGGCCGAGTGGCTAACGCCCGGCTTTCGGTACCACAGGTTTCGGGTTTAGTCCCGGCGGTGCCATGATTTAGTATGATCGTAGAGGGTTGTGGGGGTAGTGTTACCTGCATCCGTAGCATATCTTCAAGCTACATGTGGCCCTGGCTAGAGCTAAATGAGTAACGTCGTGCAGCCCTTGATTATGGCATAAAGGTTAATGTCTCTGTATTGCCAGCTGCATTAAAAAAAGTTTTCAAAAATATTTTCACCAAGCTCGGTTTTTCTTTACGGATAGCACTTTTTAAAACATATCCTATAAAAAAATGGACAGAAGAATGTACCGTTTATGGTACTATCCGAATCTCTGTTGCAATTGTAGGTAAATCGACAAATTTGTAGTTGAAGCGTTAATAAACAAGTATCGTAAAGAAGTTTGATCATAATATTTTTTAAACACCCATAAGACTGCATTGTTGGACATGATTACACTTTACCTCTGCTACATGTGTTAAATATTTTTTTTATGAATTAACATGAGAAATTCATATACCGGAAAATATTGCCGTAGAACACCAGAAGGTGGGAGGACAATAAGGACACAGAAGTATAGTAGATACTCACTCCAAATTGTAGTGTTCCAAGAAATCCTCGGTTGCAGAAACGCAATTTTCTGTCTCGTTGATTCTGATTCTAACATAAGCCAATTGATATTATCGATACCAAAATCAAAAGAAATTTATTTATTTACCATCATTAACTGAAATATATTAGGTTAGATGTAATACGAAATTTTAACTTACTTAAATTCAAGTCTATATAAATGCTCGAATTTCATTTTGAAATCACATTTTTAAAAAAAAATCCACTTAATAGCATGTCCTACATTCTACACTCCAATAAACTTATATTTTAAGTTGCATATCCCAGAGAAATAATCGAACATGAAAATTTACATATTCATCACATTATCCTTCAAGAGTAAGCACCATGGAATTTCTACGGAAGCAACTCGAAAAATTTGTTCTGTGTGAACCAAGTTCAATATTGGTTAGAAATATTTCAGCGAGAGTATTCCAATCTTGAAAAGGAACAGAGAAATACTCAACCAATGCATATTAATAAGGATGATTTAAAAACATTGGTAGAATTAGAACTGCATATAACCAATAAAGAACTGGTAGACTACATTATGAATAAAAGAACATTATTGGATGGACACCAAAAATAATACGAAATTTTTCTCGAGATGGTATTTAAGTTCCACATAAGCTTCAGTTCAAAACCATCAGCAACGAGTATATGCTTCCACATCACTAGTCACAAGAAATGAAAAAATTTTTTTTAAAGCTTTTAGTGACTGGAGGCGAAATGAGGATAAAATATTACTCGAGGTAAAAATATTACTCGAAAATATTAAAAGGTATAAAAAAACCTATACCATTAGAGATTATATCCAAAGAAGATTTTTGTTTTACATTTAGTTGGGTATGGAAAGAATTGTTTATTTTTAACTGTTTGACAATAACCATACCATCATTTCAGACATCTATTGTTGATGATTAGAGAGTTTAGAGCGGACTTTACTCACTATAAAACCTGCATTATTCGATAGACGGGGTTCTTCTGCATCAGTAACAATTAGCATCACATCGCACGAATGACCCAACAGAAGCCGAATGAATTTGAATGGGATTTCTAACCTCATCCACCTTGTAGTTCTGACATAGACCCATCAAATTATTGTCTGTTTAGGTCTCTTCATTATTTTCTTGAAGGTAGTAGTAAACAAGAGATCAAAAATTTTCTAAAGGAATATTTTGCTGAAAGGTCAAAAGCATACTTTCAAGATGTAATCATAAAGTTGCTGGACTTATAGTTACTATAAATGGCGAATACATTAATGATTAAAAATGTACAACAGTGAATATTTTTTTCCTTTCAAAATTATCCAGCTAAATACCGCATTATTTTTCACTCTACCCAGTAATTAAAGAATTTACTTCGAATGATTACCATTTTATCAATTTCGAATAGTTTTTTTTTAAGATTAATTATTTAATAAAGTTATGTAAATTGCATAACTACATCGTAATAAGTCATGAATCTTTCACTGAGGAACAGTTAAAGCAAATGAATTAGTGTAAGTTTATATATTTTTAAAATTATTTAACATTCTAAGATATTTTTCATTGATACTGACGTAGAGGTTAGATTATTTCTGAATTTTTTTAACTTGCAAGCAATATAATAATTTTTATGGATAGTACTCCAGAAAGTCTTCTTTCCTTTGCACATAACATTTCTTTAAAATAGAAAATATTTTGTGATTTCTAGTCATTTTTCATAATTAAATTAAAAGTCATTAGGGTTTACATTAAAATCATTATTTTAACCTTAATGTACAATTTAAAGTATTAAATAAAAAAGTGAAATAGTAAATATGTATTAATATAGTAAAATTGTAAAAAAAAAAAACAAAACAAATAGTAAAATTAAGTTTTTATGCACCAAGTTAAAATATTGAGAATAAAAATTCCGGAAAAAAGAAATGCCAGCTTTATTATCATCAATATTAATCAATATGTGAGTTAAAATTAACGATAATTAAATAGTTTCCTTCTAAACTATTCAAACATTTAAAAGACATAAATATTGTGTTTAATTATCAGTCGTGCTTTAAAGAATCCTTTTTTTTATTACAAAATTTAAAATCAAATAAACGTATCTAGTTAATATACCTTTTTTTTATTTCTTCGAATGCGAATAAGTTTTCATACAATCTTACTTTGTTTATTTTCTAATTGATTCTGATAGTTTTATAAAGTGAATAAGTACTTCGCATCTAAAATTTTGAGATTTATTGGCTTACTGCAATATCATATCGTTATACATTTTTATGGAATGCATGTTGATTTGTAAAGCGAACATTGGGATATACTACTGCGACCAAAAAGGTAGATCAATTATTTTTTTTTTCAAAAACTCTTTATTTATTTTTCCAAATTTATTTCATCTCCTTCAAAGTCATCGGCCGGGATAACCTTCAAAGCGTGCGGCGATTCACGTTGAATCTCTTCAATCAACTCAAAACGGTAATAATTTAATTCCCCGGAGTGGTCTTTTGAATTTAGAGAATAGCCAGAAGTCGAACGGTGTTAATACGGTGGTTGTGAACAACATATGGGTTTCATTTTTGGCGGAAAAGTCACGAAGAATCAATGTAGTGTGAGCTGGCGCATTCAGTGTTTTCGGTACCAATCGATATTTGACGCGTTTGAGGCCCAAAATAGAATTGACCGAACCTTTGAAATTTCAACATCATCAGCAAGGTCTCTAACTGTAAATCGATGGTTTGCAAGCACCAAATCTTTAATTTTTTGGACGTGAGCTTCGTCGGTTGAGGTTGATTGTCGACCATAGGGCTCTTCTTCTTCAACGCGTTCTCTGCCTTCTTTGAACTGTTTATACAACTTCTAAACATTTCTTTCCGATATAGCAATGCTCACCGAATGCCTTCTGTAACATTCTATACGTTTCTGCAAACAAAATGTAATGCAAGTTCTTTGCTCAATTAAATCAGACATTTCAAAACTCGCCGGAATTAGTTTTAACGTCTCACAAAGCCAAGCGTAACTCAAACACAAATGAATATTTTGACGTGAAATATCAGACAAATGTCGAGGACAGTGCCAGCAACCTAAAAAAAAAAAAAAAATTGAAATTCTATAAGCCCCGGGAATTTTTAATTAAAAATTGTTCTTACTTTTGGGACACAGTAGTAATAATTTATTTTAAATATATCTTGTAACAATGAGGAACAAAATGAATTCGCAAACTGGAAATTAAATTATTACAGTATATTTGCAAAAACTCTAAGTTTACAAAAGTGATTAAAATATATTGCCTTTATAAATACATGATGCTTAACTCTTTTTCGAAGTAAAAATAAAATTAAAAGCATACATTAAAAACTTAATTTTGCATTTTAGTTATTTATTATTTAATATCCACTCCATTCGAATGTTTTCCTTGGTGGTTTATTGATTAAATATGACAAAAAAAACATTCCAATTCTGGTAACAATATGGGTGACATGTGGCACATATGGTAACAATATGTACTGAGGATCCTGAATGGCCGAGGGTATAGCGCTCTGGCACTCGGTACTTCGGGTTCGAGTCCCGGCGGTGCCATGGTTGTTTGTAGTGGTTCGGAGTCCACTTTAAGCGGTAGATCCCTGTCTCCTCTGACTGTAGAGCGTCACGGAGCCAAAGTCAGACTTCTACCTGCGGGTGCTCCATCACAACAGAAGCTGCTTCCTTCCCCTTCAACCATGAGAACATATGGCCCCGTGGGCTTGGCCTAGATGTCTGCTAAGTGGGATAAGAAACAACTATGTGTTGAAAAACAGAATGAAAAAAGTATATTTCATTGATTTCTTTAATAAAATATTCTTTATTTCAGCATTGATTAATTTACTTCCATCAAATTTATAGTCAATACTGTTTTCGTCATTCTTTATAGCGATAACTATAAATGAACTGCTGAACATAGATTAAATATTTAAAGTTTCAATAAAAATTTCATAAAATATGCAACCTTTAAAATAATCATCACTTATATTTAGATATTTGGTATCTTAAATAGAGTATTAGGTATTTAGGTATCACAAATTAATTAAATGTAAATTCATCAAGCCATTAAATATGCATAGAAGATATCATAATCTTCACAATTATGCTTTTAATCGTTGATATCGTAAATACATTGATAAATGTACAGCCATAATTAAAAAAATATATAATGTTAATCTAATAATATATATTAACTTATTATAAATATATATTGCAACATTAAGAAACAAAATGCAGTCGTACATACTTTAAGAATTTACTAAAAATATCAACTTAATTCATGAAACAACGAATAATCAAAGTGTAATTTAATATAAAAGGAAAATTGCTGAAAGTTTTGATAAATCTTTCACTGTATTTAAAAATTATTTATTTTTTATCTAGTAAATAGATGTAATCGACATTAAAAAATTCCCTTCTGTTCAATTTCGTTAAAATTGCTATTTATAGTATTTGGAGACGAAAATATAAAACGTTCTCTTACTCTAAAAGATTATGAGAAAATTAATTCTCTCATTCTTAAGAATTAATTTTAATTTATGTGCATCAATGCGTTTAGATTTTCATTATCGTAAATTTTTCGTATGATTAAAAATTAGGTATCTTCATTTTAGTTATAGGCATCACTAAAAATTTAGATATAGCTCAATATTTACTTAAGCAAGACGATAAATGTGTTTTTTCCCTGTTGATGCTGTGATATTGACGACAAAAGATTATTTTTAAAGTATTTAACTTTATTGAGAATGAATTATATATATATATATATATATATGCAAATAATTTATACACAAAACATAATATTTTGTATATATATTTATATATACTATATATAACGCACACAAAATATTATGATTTATGTAACATTTTTAGGAAACTAGTATATTCGTTTATTTTCGATATTGGAACATTTGTTATTATTTTATTATTATTCTATTATCGTATTTATTACTGTATATTATTATTATATTATCGTTATTATTCTATTATTATATTTTATATTCGACATTCCTTACCTTTTTAAATTCTAATAAAATTTTGTTTTGAATAGAGAAAAAAATTTCATTTTTTTCTAAGAAAAATATAAAAATAGTTTTAAATGATATGCTTTATCAGGAATAAATAAAATTATTTGACCAGATAATATTGCTAGTTCGAACAGCCCTGGGATAATGCATGTATAGTGATAATGAATGAAATAGGCTAGGAATAATGAATGAAATATTCTCGGAATAATGAATGAAATAGTCTAGGAATAATGAATGAAAAGCTAAATGAATGAAATTTCAAATTCTTATGTTTGAAAATAATTATTATAATTAAAATTGCTAAAATTTCCATTTATTATATATATATATTAAATATATATATATAATATATATATATATATATATATATATATATATACATATACGTCATATTCCTTTGTGTTTATTAATTTCTATTTCAGAACTGAAAGTCGAAGGAAAGTATTTAAATATCAGCATGGTGTCAAGAGACGACATGGCTGCTTACTTGTGCATCGCATCCAATGGAGTGGCGCCCTCTGCGAGCAAGAGGATAGTCCTACAGGTTAATTGTAAGTAAAAGATATTTTTGATCAAACAAGTTTACAAGTGACATATAAGTTATTACAAAAATAATCTTTCATATTTATATAACAATTATATTGACATAATAAAAACATTGGTTTAGTTATAACGAACACATTTCTCATAGCTATAGTCAAATAATCAATCAGGTTATCTAATTCTAATATTTTTTATGCCTTTGATCTGCATAAAGAATATTACAAAAATATTCAATTTAAATATATTTAAAAATTCTGTAAAATTGGGAAAACTTTATTGCATGCAATAATAAAAAATGGCATACTTCTAGTAGTAACATTGGATATAATTTATCATTTCCTTTCTCTAATAACTATTTTTATTTTAAATTTAAAATTTACGAAAACTTTGTTTTAATCAGTAGAATTTAACAAAATTATTTACTATTCATATTACTGAATGATCATGGTATGGTTTTATAATCAGTATCTACAAGATGATTATAATCAGTATCTACAAGATGATTATAATCAGTATTTACAAGATGAAACACTTTATTTACAAAACTAGATAGAAAATTTTTGATTTCTTATATTAGGTATATTTCTGAATAATATGTATATTTTGTCATCAAGATAAAAAAAAACAGAGAGTTTAACAATTTTTGATTTCAAAATGTAATATATGAAAATGCTGACAAACTGAGTGAGTTACAAATATATCAATTCACTATTTTTAAGTGTACCTTGCTTTTAGAGAACCAAATGCAACAAAATCTCATTATATATATATTTCAAGTCACACAAAATTATTTTTCTCCTCGTGTAAATATATAGATTAAGCAATGATTGTTAACACTATTGCCAGGCCTTCTAAACGTTTCCAGTTTGCAAAACCTCATTATCCGTTTTATATGAAACTTTCGTGAATCTGGATATAAAGCTAAATATAGTAAGGATACATAAACTAGTAAAAAAATATCAAAATAAAAATATTTGCTGGTAACAAATTATAAGGGAAATTAAATCAAAAGCAGTTATTTGATATAAACTATTTGATTATAATTAAAGTCCCACATTCAAAATGCTGTAAGAAAAAACACTCATCACAATGAGTTCAAATTTGAACTGAAGATACTTGAATAAGGGGGAAACGGTATGACTAAAAAAAGTTCCACCGATTTTTCCTATCCAATTTAGTATGACCTTGCCGGGGTGGATGGGCTTTCCACTAACAGTGTCACAACTGTTGAATGACTTGGAAGTCATTTTTTTCCGTCAAAAAACCGAAACAATCCAGCACATTGGACACTACAGTTGGTTTCATGTGCAACTCATGCCAAATACGTTGTCATTTCTATTAGAAATATCACTGGCAGCCGAATTCACTTTCTTTATCCCTTTCTTCGACATATATTAATACACCTTGGAACTTTTTTTGATGCCGTAAAGTTTGCCCCTTCTTCAAGTATCTTCAGTTCAAATTTGAACTGATTGTGACTAGTGGTTCTTTTTTTACAGCATTTTCAAAGTGGGCCTTCTAATTAAAATCACTCAGTATATATATTATAGGTCACGATAAATGTGATTGATCCAGTGATTATTAACAATTACCTGTTTTATGCATAATCACGTTCACCGTAACATATGTATATATACACTGCAGCATCTATAGTGACACCAACGCAATTTTTCCATTACAAACCCAAGTTGTACAAGTAAGTATCACCTTTAAGTGAAATGTGAATTCTTTTCATATTTTATTGTTGTTTCCTAAAGATTGATAAAATAGTATATATATATGAATACCTCTTTCATGCGTATATTTACATAAACTAATATTTGTATCAAATTAGAACATCAGTTGCTAAATCTAATTAAATTGAAAACTTTGAGCTACTCATACTACTTTGAGTACTCATACTAACATCCTGCTGAAATTTGTCATCACTAATTTGAGGAATCCTTCTGAGAACAGTATCATGCCATAAATGAATTTTACGAATTTGATCTACATATATTTTCCATTAACTTTTTCTGACATTTTTATTGCAGCAGGCAACACTATAAATTCTCTTACCTTGTAGGGCTTTTTACTTTTTGCCGATAAAAAGTTCAATAAGACGCAAGTAAATATTTTTCGTTGACAGAAACAAATTTGTCTAAACATGGATTTTCTACATTTGAAGATTTTTTGGAGTAATACTTTGATTTATTATAGTAAGTTGGTATTAAGGTGTCATTTTAGTTTGGACGGTATGATGTTTCCTGTAATCAAAATTTCCGCACAAATTACACAAATTGACTACTCCACATCATTAAAATTAATATGCATATATTCAAATAACAAGAAAAGAATAATCAAATTTTTTTTTCTTGACGAGTCTGATGCTGTGTTATTACTAATGTTATCCTTCCTGTACAAATTTAACTAATTATTTATTTTTTGACCTGTAAAATATAAACTCATTTGAAAAATAATAGTATATGCCATAGTTTTAAACTTTTTAGAAATTATTTAATTTTAATTAATTACCTGCGTCGCAGTCTTAAAAAATTTCGAGAATTAGAAAATGTTTAAATTTGTAAAAATTTAGCAAAGGTTTCAATAAAAAAACTAATTTAATTAATTAAAAAAATACTGCCTTTGTAAATACTTCTAATACTAAATACTAAAAATGCTGCATTTTTAAACGTCTTACAAAAAAAAATCCGCTTTATTTAGTATGTGTGGAAATTTAATATAATTTAAATTAAAAACGAATAAATACTATAGAAATACTTTTTTTTTTTACGTTTGAAATAATACATGAACCGCATTTATTTATAAAACATGCACATGATTTCTTCCCTTGGAAAAAATACCAGCTGAAATGAAATATATTTTAAATAGAATTTTAACCATTTCTAGTTATTATTTCCGTTTAAAAGAAAGCATTTCGCAGGGAAATGTTGGAAGAATTTTATACTTATTTGTTAAGCAGTAACAGTAGAAATTTTCTTTTCCATGAAAAGAAGCATTTCATTAGTAATATGTAGTTATCTGAAGAACCTCCACCAGAGCTAACTATGCAAACTCATATTGCAGTAGAATGCTTGGACTAAACGAGAGTAATTGCAATCTGTCTGGGTTAGAGAGCCAGCTCTCTTTGTCTGTCATATACGCATACATAAAGGAAAAGTTAAGTAGTCAGTATAAATGCTGTATAATGGATAATAACTGATAAAGAGTAGAGGTTATATTAAAAATGAAAAACGGGGACCTTGAGTTATTTTTTTATCGGATTCCGCTTTCAGTAATTTTCCCAAATGAGAAGCTGAACCATGCAAGCGCACTATTTGTTTTAGTTGTTAAAATATAAAAATTCAATAAAATTTAAAATATAGATAAATTAGAAATGGAAAAAATAATTAATTTAGCAGCTCGTTAATGATTTTAAATTTGTTTATTACGCGAATAGTAGAGCCGGGACTTCAGGTGACGGAATTGACATCACAAGAAAAGCGGGCGCAAACGAAAGCGATGTATGGCGAAGGGTAGAGGGATTTCTTTTTTTAATACGCTTTTATTAGCTTCACCTGTATGTTTGTATGTATGTAACTGACTTTTTCACCTGGAGATCTGTTTCTCCTCATATACACTATTTAAGCTGCAAAGAAACATTTACAGGCATCTTTCAGAAAGAAACAGTTGATTCTTTTTAATACGCTATTATATTAGTTTCACCTGAATGTTTGTTTATTTGTTTGTACCTGTCTCTTTGGGCTCGATTTTGCCCTACTTTAAGCGATCCGATTTAATTTAAACGTTGTAGACTTATGAAGGACCAACGACACTAAAATAGTTTGATAAGTTTATTATCTCATCATGATTAGGATCGCCAGGATGAGTGATCTTATTTTTTTGAAACAATTTAACCCATGAATGAAGCAATTTAACCCATGTAGAATGAAAGTATTCAGTAAAGACATTCAAACCTACGTGGAACAATGGATGACGCGCCTGACTACGGATCAGGAGATTCCCTGTTCGAATTTCTGGCTGACTCGACATATTCGCATTTAACCTTTGTTATACTCACAATTACAATTACACCTCATTTAAATATTATAGTTTAAAAATACTAAAAAACATGCTTTTAGAGTTAATCAAACCAAAAAGTAAAAAATTAATGAATAGTTTAAAAAAACTAAAAAAATGCTTTCAGAGTTAATCAAACAAAAAAAAAAAAAAAAAAGTTTAATAGTTTAAAAAATCACGCTTTTAGGGTTAATCAAAGTAAAAAAAAAATAAATTAATGGTTTAAAAACTGTTCTAAAAGCGTGGGGTGCTCGATATCAATCGTTATAATTTTTCACTAGTTTCATTCCGAAATGCAGAGTTAGTTTTAAAATGTCATACAAAGCACCCCACGCTTTTAGAACAGTGATATTCATTTTCTCGTCAGTCATTTTATTCTTATGTTAACAATTATTTTTACTTTTTAGTTTGATTAACTCTAAAAGCGTGTTTTTTAGTTTTTTAAACTATTAAAAAGTTTGCTCTAAAAGCGTGCTTTTTAGTTTTTTTTAAACTATTAATTTTGGAAGACATTTGGAACATTTTTATTAACAATTCTTTAGGAATTTAATTATATCAAAACTTTTTTTTAATTTTTTTTTTTTTTTAAAACACCTATCAGATTTCTTATTAGTCACGATATTTTTGAAATTCTCTACCCGAGATGAATTACTATTATTATTATTATTGAAAGTTTTAATATGTAAGATTAATAACTTTTTTTTGAAGAATACTGGACACGGTGGATACTGGATAGATGATTCAAACTGCTATTTATTTCATCAGGAGACATTGTGATTGAATTTACTAGACGTGATAATAAAATTCATTCAAAGTTAACCCGAATTTGGCTCATAAGGAGATACCGTACAAAAATTGTTCTAGAAAAAATAAACTTACTTGTCAGAAAAATTATGCGTTAGATTGGATGTTAGTTTAGGGCATGCAAAAAGCTTTAGAAAACAACATAACAAAATATGCTCTTAAAATGAGTTCTTTTTAAAGTGTATTCTGCACTACAAGGAAGCATGTCTTTAGGTAATAGTTTTGTTGAATGAATACCAAAGAGAATTATTTAGGACGTGTTGATAATGATGTCGTTCATGGTACATTAAAAAAAAGATACCTTCGATTTCAAACATTATCACATGAATTTTAAAGGAATTTATGCAGATAGACAACCAAAGCCTCATACGCCATTGGTATTAAATTTCGATCAAAATAATTACATTAAAGGTTACCATAGTCTGTTCCCAGGAAAGAAAAAAATAGGACTCGATCAAGGACTTTTTATTTCTAGGGAAGATTTTATAAAAGGAAATACACAATTTGCTTTCAACTTGTTTCCTAATCGTTGTATTGGTTCTTGATTAAACAAAGCAATTTGTGATTAGAAATAAAATTTTCCCAATCTTTGTCTCAAAATATACGCGTGGTTATTTTCGTCGAATTCGATAACGTCATAGAAATAAACAAGACAAGAAATAATTTAGTTGATTTTGGAAACTGATTTGAATGAAAATCAGATATATTTTATTTCATCACGAGATTGTCAATGATCAAATGGTGAAGTTGCCAATGAGATTTGACAACTTCACCATTTTTTAAAGGTGTGTATGCATCGGACAAAATACCTTTAATAAAAGAAAAATATATAATCGTCACAAATTCAGATGAATATTCAGAACCAGGATCCCACTGATTAGCCTTTTACTGTGAAAATAATTGTATCGAATTCTTAGATTCTTCGAAAATCCATCTGATTGCTATGATAAACGATTTCTTCATATTACTTTACATTACCTTTCTGCACGTTGGAATTCGACTCCTCTACAAAATATTACTTCTAATGTGTGTAGAATGTATTGCATTAATTTCATTTAAAAAAGATGTCAATGAAATTATATGTATTCTACTGAGAACAATGTTATGCATTGTAACTTTCTAATAGTATACATTCAAATTTCTGATAGTAATGCATTCAAATTCATATAGTACAAATTGATACAATCGAAATCAATAATAATTTTTTCAAGAGATAAATACTATGTGTATCAACCACATTAATTATTTCGTCATTATAAGTTATGGCAGTTGCTTGAAGGATCTCAGGAAGAATTTCAGGTTTTTGCAGAGTGTTTTATTATCGATTTCGATTATATCAGTTTATTAGAAATAAAATGGTACAAGAATAATTTTTAAAAAATAAAAAAAAAAAATTCTTAAAATAAGCATTAAATAGTTTTTTGCTTTTATGTAGGTAAAGTACTGTGACCTAAAAGTAAGACCAATTATTATTTTTTTTCAAAAACTCTTTATTTATTCTTCCAAATTTATTTTATCGCTTTCAAAGTAATCCTCTCCGGACACAATGCACTTATGCCAACTTTTTCCAATCTTTAATGCATGCTAAAAAATCATTGGCTGGGATAGCCTTCAAAGCACGCGTCGATTCACGTTGAATATCTTCAATCAACTGAAAACGGTGTCCCCGGAGAGGTCTATTGAGTTTAAGGAATAGCCAGAAGTCGTACAGTGCTAAATCAGGTGAACACGGTGGCTGTGGAACGAAATGGGTTTCATTTTTGGCGAGAAATTCACGAAGAATCCATGCAGCGGTAGATGGCGCATTATCGTGATGCAAAAACCAAGATATATCTTTCCACAAATGTGGCCTCTGTTTGCGAAAAGCTTCATGTAAACGACGCATAACACTCAAATAATATTCCTTGTTGACAGTTTGGCCCAGCGGAATTAATTCATAATGCACCACACCACGGTAATCGAAGAAAACTGTCAACATGACCTTCAATTTTAAACTACTTTGGCGTGCTCTTTGTGGTCTGGCTTCACCTTTGTCACGATATACGCACAATTAATCGGTTGTTTCTGGGTAGTAAGCATAACTCCAAGTCTCATCTCCAGTTATTATGCATTTCAACTTGCCCTAATAGACAGAACGCATTGTTTCACACAATTCAACGCGACGATGTTTTTCCAAAAAATTCAGTGTTTTCAGTACCAATCGAGATTTGATGCGTTTGAGGCCCAAAACGTCTCTTAAAATAGAATTGATCAATCCAACATTATTCAAAATTGAAATTGACTTGAAGTTCCAACATCATCAGCAATGTATCTAAATGTAAATAGACGGTTTGCAATCACCAAATCTTTAATTATTTGGAAGTGAGCTTCGCCGGTTGAGGTTGATTGTCGACCAGAGTGCTATTCGTCTTCAACTCGTTCACTGCCTTCTTTGAACTGTTTATATCACTCCTAAACATTTCTTTTCGATATAGAAATGCTCACCGAATGCCTTCTACAACATTTTATACATTTCCGCAAACAAAATTGAATGCAAGTTCTTTGCTCAATCAATTCAGACATTTCAAAAATCGCCGAAATCAGTTTTAGCGTCTTACAAAGCCAAGCGTAACTCAAGCACTAATGAATATTTTGACGTCAAATTTCCCACAAATGTCAAGGTCAGGCCAGCAATCTAAAAGGAAAAAAAATTGAAATTCCATATGCCCGGAAAATTTAAATTGAAAATTAGTTTTACTCTTTCGGCACAGTAGTTAATACTCCTTCGCACTCAAATATTTTCATTCAGTAATGGAAAAGCCACGTCACCCATTTAATCACATCATTCACCCATACATTTAATAACTGAGGCTCAGGTAGTGAAAGATACAGTTTGTTAAAAATGTAGTAGATTTAAAAATAATATGCCCTTTTCCATAAAGCGAAGCTTAACTAAAACATTAATGCGTATTTTGACGTGAGTGATATAATTTAGTGTCATGGAGTTTACTAAAAACTTTACAGATAAATGAAAAAATGCAGAATTTCACGAAGGATTGCCGATTATGATTGATGACCTCATATCAGAGAGTGAAACAAAGTTATTTACTAAAGGAAATCATCATCGAAATTTGTGTATTATTTTTATTGTTTAAAATATTTTTCCTAAAGAAACAGAAATGCGGAACATATCACTGAATGCAAATTATATGTTTTTGTTTAAATTTTCTAGAGATCGATCGAAAATCATGCATTTAGGTACACAACTGTATCCGACTCAAGTTACATTTTTCGAGAAGTTTACGAGGATGCCACTTCAAAACCATTTAGTTAACTTTTAAAAGATTTTAAAACCTTATACAGATGATTCACTGCAATTACGTAGTGGAATTCTTCCAAGGAATAAATACTATGCTTATAAGCCTCGTTAATTATTTCGGCTTTTGAAGTCATAACAGCTACAGTCTTGGATTTTGAATGATTTCAGATTTCTGCAGAGTGTTTTATTATCAGAGTTGGCAGTGTATGCTGTGTAGGACGACATTTTCTGAGAGAGAGGTTTTTAAAATCCCCTCATTCTTCTAACGTTTTAGAAGAGCGAAAAAAAAATCATTTATGAGTTACTAATGACCTGCATAAAATAAAATAGATTGATGGTGGATTACCTCACGAAAACTTACGTAGTGCTTTGAGGATTATGGTGGAAATTTTTCTCTTGAATTATGTAAAAGATTAGAAAAAAAGAAATTTTTAGATTTTGTAACGTGTAAAGATATTTTGAATTTGGATGACTTTGAATGCCGCAATGTACAGGATTAGCGCTCATCAAATGTATTATGTCTTTTTCAACATGAAAGGAATTTTCACCATTGTGCTATCTATGAAGCTAAAGTATTCATGAAGTTTCTAGAAACTATCTAAGTTCACATTTTTAAGATGATTCCTTATTCGAATTTAGAATGTCTGTCTGCTCGCATAACCAATTAAAACATCTAAAACTGATTTCAAAAAGTAAATCAAAAATGTATATTTAAAAAAAAAAATGTAAGTAGTGTTATTTAATTTGTGTATGAATGTGCTCTGAATATGCTTGAAGGAAACGTACCATTTTCTAAAAACGAAAGAATCAATTAGTCCCTTTTAAAAAAAATTTAAAAAAGAACTTTCTGATAAAAAAACCAACACTCTATAAAAAGAGAAATGTATCAGTTCAACGGAGAGAGGGATTTTATCCTTGTTATTATCAACTGCGATTTCAGCAATTATTTCCTTGATCCATGGAGTACAGTAGAAAAATTGAGTTTGGTACCAGAAGATTGCGATGAGTTAGTCGACCAATTAACTGTCTCAGATAATAAAATGCAAGAATTATTTCGAGAGTGCAAAAGGGAATCAGTATTAACAAGTGTTACAAAAATTTGTTAAAATACATCATCTCCAACAGGAGCGAACTAAGGAAGAAGAAGGTTCGGAAAAAAAAAAAAGACATGAAATCTGAGTCAGGAAAAGAAGATTCTATTAATACCAGAATTTTAAAAGCTGCTCCTGTTCGGTAATTGAATACAGCAAGGAATATTTCGGTATTTTTCTAAGGAAAATTTGGGACGTTTTTTAAAGAGAAGCCTTCCAAATTATCATGGACACTTACACCAAATTATCATTAATCGAAAGCAATAGCCAGGCCCGAAAGAGTTTCATTTAACTTTGAAGGACATGAATGTATCTATAAGTTACATCATTAATATCAGCTATACATAACTGTACTCTCATGATGGGATTTATGCTGAGCATTAAAGTGTTTGTGAATAATCTCATATGTGTGCATGGATAATCCGGTGCAAGCTGTTAATATTGGCTCGTAATTTCAAGCTGTATACTTGTTTATCACTATGCAATGAACATTCCAGTGGAGTAGGTCAGATCCCTTAAAGGCTTTTTCATATTACTTTTACATTCGATTTTATTTTATCCTATATCTTCCAATAAAAATTTTATCACTGACACCATATGCTATGAAAGGATGCTTTCATGTTGGCACGACACAGAATGCAAGAGTGAAAAAGAAAATCTAGACATTCAATGACTGCAGCTTGTAATAGTTTGGTCTCGTTTACGTCCTTTCATAGCTTACTTGTTGTATATTTAGATTGCTTCAAATTTCATAACGAATTGCTGATTTTGGGAGACCAGCGCACTTAATGATAAATTAAATTGAATATATTAGCTGTGAGATTTAATTAGTGACTTATGATGGCAAATAGCGTTGACTTTATATTTCAGAGCTTTTAATTAGGTTATCTAGGAATAAGCATTTTACTCAATATCAGAGATGCTCTAGACGTATTGACTTTTTTTTTCCCCGTTGTAATAGGTTTCGAGAATCTCTAGTTTCTTTAAAACAAGGACGGAGAAGAAAATTTAAAAGAAGTGTAAAGCAACTGTAAATATGTAGAACGTCACTGACAGAATCGCTGACTTCCAACATTCGCTATAGGGTTCAGTTTAAGATGATAGACATAGCAACTTTGCTATATAGATAGACATTACTTCCACAATTATTACCTTCTTGGTTCTAAAAATAATTTTTCTAAATAAGGATTTAGCTATGTACTTTTAAGTATAATAATCGCTTAATTTATTGTGGAGTGGCTTTCAAAATCATACAACTTTTCACCTGTGACTTGAGAATTTTTATAGTAAGATAAATTCAGTGTTTCAAATCATAAAATAAAATGTTTATTGTATTTCACTTATATAAAAATGTGTGACAAGAACAACAACCAATTCAGCAAATATGTTTTCTTCAACCAAAAGAAAGCTATAATTTTCTCTAATTTTTACTGTTCTAAACACGTTAAATTTCCAAACGGAAAAAAACTAATCTGAAAGAATACATAACATATAAAAACAAATAAGTTCTTCATGACTTAAAACAAAAATAATAATAATAATGGCTTATAACACATAAATTAAGAAACTAAAACTAATAATGTTAGTAAGTAAAATGAAATGTATATATAAGATATTACGTGAAGATTTTACAACTATCCTACCACATCATCATCATAATCAGTGGCGCAACAGCCACATGGCAGGCCAAAGCTGTCTGTCTGCTTATTACAGATTTCGAAACAAGAGATAATTTTTTTCTTCTTTTACGGGGTAGGTTGTCAGTCCTACGCCGAACTCTCATATTAGACAGGGACCTACTGTTTAAAGTGCATTCAGAACCCCTACAAACATCCCTGGCACCTCTAGGACTTGAACCCGAAATCTGTGGCACCGAGTGACGGAGCGGTAGTCAATCGGCTATCAGGCTCCAATAAAGTAATATCAATTCTGCGTGTAAGCGGTGGAAATCGAACCTACGCCTCCGCAGACCAGTTTGCCGCGCTACCGACTATCCTACCAGAGCTAGTCTAAATTATTTTATTAACTCACTAACAAAATCGCTCACTGTGGCATAATAACATGGATTTTTTTTTTTGTAGTTATTGAAGACTCAAAAGTAGAATGTCTGGGTACCACTACATGAAACAGAAAAGAATATATTATTGTATTTATTACTTCAATTAATCAATGAATCTGAAAACATCTCCAGACAAAAGAGATTTTATCTGAATTAAATTAAAACAATTATCAAGATAAACAGAAGGCAGGAGATAATTCCAGTATCAGAAATCATCGTGCATAATAGTTGGGAATCTGAAAGACTACAATTTTAACGTAAAAACGAAAGTCACTTATTAACAGTCATAAAATTCTTACGTTATCTCTTTCAAAATAAAGTTTATGCTTTCTATAATCAGATCTCAAATAAAACTTACTTTACTGGAGTAAGTTAAAACACAACAACAGCCCATCTTTATTTTTCACAGAATTACAATAACGTTGCTAATTTTAACTAAACATTTCAAAATAAACGTTGCCATTCGCTTAACTAAACATTTCAAAATAAACGTTGCCATTCGCTTAACTAAACATTTCAAAATAAACGTTGCCATTTACTTAAATTTTTGATTTGCACGTGTAAATATAACAACAAACATCTTTAATTTTTATTGATTAGTTGTTGGCAGTATGGCGTATTACTTTAACAATTATTTCGCAGCTATTGTAATGCAGAATGACGTGTGTTGCGTGGAAATTGTAGCTTGCTAGAGAATATTATGTTACGAAATTGGTTACAGATATAACTATTTGGTTATGAAATTAGAATTTATTAAGGTTATTTTCTATAAATATCATGTAATCCTTTTATGAGAATTGTATAAAAGGATCTTAGGATATCTTTATTGTTTCATTCATAAAAGTGTTTTCGAATATCAGGAAGCATTGTAGTAAAATAGTTGTTTTATTATATAATAATAGCTATTATTTTGAGTTTTCAGGGGGAAACACTATTATAGGTAATTTGTATAGTGTTGCTTATAAACTAAACTACTTTTTTATTGAAAACTTTGTACTTTTTTTTTTATTCAAGAGCATGTATATATGAGTAAATAAAGTATTAAAATTTTTCGTGAAAATTAAATAGAAGCGTAATTATACGTTAGGAAATATGATAAAATATGAAAAATCTTTGGCATTGCATTCATGCAAATAATATTAAATGTACAGTGACTCCCAAAAGTTTTCGTACACTTAGGAATTTTAGTGAAATATTGCTTTATCCATACTTAAAATTAATATTTCAGAATCGAAATTTTATACATTACAAAATATTACATATTATACATTACAAAACTACATTAAATATTTTAAGAACATAGTAAACAATGTTTTTGAAAAATCAACAATCAAAAAGTAACAAAAATTTCTCTACTTAAGTCTTAGTACACTTAGCAAAAATATCTTTATATTAGTAAATATTGCAATATTTTTGACAATTAGTATTTAGTAGAAAAACTAGACTGGGAGCTAAAGTTTAACATTAACTGGAACATAATAATTTAACAGCCACTAACAAACATCCATGCCACCGCCGAGATTCGAAGCCTGTGGTGCCAAAGGCCAGAGAGCTAACTGATTGGACATCAGTTACCACATCCAATACCCACATTTTGCGTTGATAATTTTAAAATGTTTTTTTTTAATATTTAAATAAAGGACGTTATACAATGTTGCCATCAATATATACCACATTACTTAATCCTTATGTTGGCATGTACTCCCATGCAAGGATATTCCACAGCCATGTTTTATTGTTCCAATTAAGTTCTTGAGATTAAGTTAATCATTCTTTCTTCTTCTTAAAGTCTGCTGGAACCCAAAGTTTATGTTTGCTTTCATCAGCAAATAAGACATAATAACAATATGCTTTAAATTTATTTTTTTATTTGTTTTTTGGAAAAAAAGCAATTTTTCACTTACAAAAAAATTTTTATCTGACAAAGTACCCATATACTCTTGTACATATGATTACTTGTAGAACAGTTCCAGGAGAAATCAAAGAAAAATTTCAGTAATTCTGTAGCTTTTTTTCAATAATATATGGATATTAATATATTCATATTTAAATAAAAAAAAATCAGTTGTGGATTTTCACAAATTTCCTAACTATACATTTATGATCACTTTGATATCTTTGTCGGTCAATCGTTTTGTATCTTTTTTTTATTACTATTTTATTTTCTTCTTTATAACGTTTTATACCATAATGTCCCTTTGAATGAGATAAATTTAATAATTTATTTATGTTTTGAACTAATTTACCTCTACTACGATGAAAAAAATAATTTTGGAATGATGTGCGTTGTTTCCTTACAACTACAAGTCAATTTTAAATAAATACAATATAATGAAGTAAGCAAACAAAAGTTAAAGGTGTATGATTTTTAAAATATTATCAAACTGCTAGAATAAAAATAGCTTCAGGCCATAATTTTTTTAACTAATTTATTTCAAAATATTTTGGAATATTCGGGGTTTTTGTGTCCTGTTCATTCTTACATACTTGAATTTTTATTTTTATAAAAACAAAATAATTCTGACATTTTAAAAAAAAATCACACGAATAAGATGCAAAAAATTTTTGGATATTATAATTAAATTAAATTCCAGACTACATTGCTTTTTTATACAAAGTTTTACGAAGTTACGAAATTACGAAGTTATTACAAAGCTTACGACACTTTAGGGAACCACTCTGCATATTTCAAAATAAAAATGAGTTATTGTAGGAATTTATTTATACTCAATTTACAAGTAATGCTGATTCTTATAATACGGTTGTGTTGTAACACTGTTCAAAATATGTAAAAAAATTAATTATTAACACTCCATTACTGTTCTGCTCTAACATAATTCGAGATTTAGGCCTAATTATATTATAAAGCCTTCTAATTTGCAATAACTGCTGATTCCTATAATACAGTTTCTTTTGTAACACTGTTAAAAATTTTTAGAAAATTAATTAATAACACTAATTCCTGTTCTGTTCTAATATAATTCGAGATTTAGATAACGCCTTCTAACTTACAAGCAATACTGATTCCTGTAATACGGTTGTGTTGTAACACTGTTCAAAATATGTAGAAAATTAATTAATGACACTCCATTACTGTTCTGCTCTAACATATCCTGTTCTCTCTGTATAAGGATGCATATAACGTATGTCTTACGATTTTTAGTGTAATAGGAATTGCATAATTTTTCATTCATTTTTGTTGTTTTACAGTCCGACCCAAGATAATAGTCCCCCATCAACGGGTTGGTGCAGCTATGGGTTCTGACGTCACCCTCGAGTGCAGACTGGAGGCTTCACCTTCACCACTTACGTCTTGGATCCGTAGCGACGGATTCATGCTGTTCAACAATTCAAAATATGAAATCGTGGAACGCCAGCACGGTTACAAGGTGGACATGAAAATAAAAATCCGCAATGTGGTGGAAAGCGATTTTGGATCCTACAAATGTCTTGCGAAAAACACTCTGGCGGAGAAAGAGGGCTTCATACGATTATATAGTGAGTCATCTTTGCTAATTAATAGATTATCCCTAGTATATTCGTATCTTATATTTGCATTTTTTTTGGAACTCCTAGAGTAAATGTGTGCAAAAATTAATTTTTAATTCTAAATTAAAGCTAGTATATTGGGCTATTTTGTATTATTCTAACTCAAATACGAGTTTACTTTTGATATCTTATACATAGCTAAAGTCTTTCCATCGCGATCTCGCGTTGTTATACAGGCATTTTACTCCAAGATCTTCAGTACCCAAATGATTGGCAATAAATTGCGTGTTATTTATTGTCTATTATCATACATGTATTGCTTGTTATTATTTAGAAAATGGATAAAAGTGAATAGCAGCAGCTATAATAACAGCTATGCATCGTATGTCTTCAAAAGTTTTGACGATCCATGACAAGATAAGTCTCCGGTCAGATTTAATTTGAATCCTATTTCAAAAGGGATGGAATTTTTACAATAAAATATAAATAAAACAGAACAAAATTTCATGGATTCATAATTTTAGCAATGAATCTTTTCGATTTTAAGCAGGAAAAAAATGTTCTGAGGCAAAAATTGTACTTGAAAAGAAAAGTGATCAACTGAAGGATTAAAAAGGCAATTAGTAAAAACACCAGTGTAATGAAAAATACTAACCCAAATACAGTACTGTTATTACGCTTTGTTAAAGCATGAAAATTAAATGTGGCTAAATGTTACAATTCAACTAAGATCAATGCCATTTCGATCTGAATAGAAGAGAAGATTCTAAAGCTGGTTTCTCATATCGAAATCGCATTCGCAGGTTGGTTGCTTGTGGATGTTCTTCTTATGTCTCAAGTAAGAAGGGCGAACTTGTACTAGGGCATTAATTGCAATATTTATCATGGCCTATCTCGACACGGCTTATAATTGTACAATGTTTTGCTGCCTGTTTAGGTACATTTTCCCATGACAGTCATGAGAAAATGAAGCTGATGACTCCAGAAAAGCCACACCGAAACAAGTGTGAGATCTCAACTGCATAATGAGCATGCATATTTTCTGCATGCTCTTGTGGGAATACAGAGCTACGCCAAGCGTTTCTGAAACAATAACTTTAGTCATTTGCGAGATACAAACGTCCCACAACAAGTCGCAAAACTGGAACAAACAATTTGTTGACTCAAGGAAGTACAAGGAATTGTCAGCTAATACATCACTCAATAAGTCTCCGGTCCAATAACATAATGACAATGAATTATTTAAACCAAAGAGTTTATACTTCGAAGATTCAACAAATGGTAATTTTCAACACATCATTCATTAAGCCCCCGGTCTAGCTAAGAAAAGCAAATTTTTTTTTAGAAATTGACTTTATTCGTGAACATACTCTTCTTCAAGAGTAATATATTCATTCCAACTCTCCTCTAACTTTTCGATGCCTTTTTTGAGAACGATTTTTTTTTGATCTCAAAATAAGTCTTAGTTTCGGCAATCATTCCTGCATTTGAGCCAAATTTCTTTCCCTGTAGCATCTTTTTGATGTATGCAAAAAGCCAATAGTCGCTAGGGGACAGATCTGGAGAAGTAGGGGGGAAGGGGAAGCAATTCGAAGCGTAATTCATTCAATTTAACCAACGTTTTCATCAACTTGTGACGCAGGACATTGTCTTGTGAAACAGCGCTTTTTTTTCTACACTCAATCGATCTAATAAGGGCATGTAATATTAGCTATTGACAGTTTTATCATTCTTAAGTTAGTAGGTAAAAAAATATATTGCTTGTCCGAATATATGAATGCCATAAACTTCCCTGCTGAGTTTTTAGTTTTTGGTCTCTTTGGATGACTTTACCGGCTGTTGTTCACTCCCCTGACGATTATTATTTTGATTCAAGTGTGTAGTAGTGGAACCATGTTTCACCCATTGTTACATACCGATGCAAGAAATCCTTTTTGCTTGAACTGCTACAAACAGCACTCTGAATCATCGGCACGTCGCTGTTTTTTTTTTTGTCCGGTGTAGCAGTGGATCCATGTTTCACCCATTGTCACATACCGATGCAAGAAATCCTTTTTATTCGCTTGAACTGCTACAAACAGCACTCTGAATCATCGGCACGTCGCTGAAATCCTTTTTTTTTGTCCGGTGTAGCAGTTGATCCATGTTTCACCCATTGTCACATACCGATGCAAGAAATCCTTTTTTGCTTGAACTGCTACAAACAGCACTCTGAATCATCGACAAGTCGCTGAAACCTTTTTTTTTTGTCCGGTGTAGCAGTTGATCCATGTTTCACCCATTGTCACATATCGATGCAAGAAATCCTTTTTATTTGCTTGAACTGCTACAAACAGCACTCTGAATCATCGACACGTCGCTTTTTTTGTCCGGTGTAGCAGTTGATCCATGTTTCACCCATTGTCACATACCGATGCAAGAAATCCTTTTTATCTCGCTTGAACTGCTACAAACAGCACTCTGAATCATCGGCACGTCGCTGTTTTTTTGTCCGGTGTAGCAGTGATCCATGTTTCACCCATTGTCACATATCGATGCAAGAAATCCTTTTTTTGCTTGAACTGCTACAAACAGCACTCTGAATCATCGGCACGTCGCTGTTTTTTTTTTGTCCGGTGTAGCAGTTGATCCATGTTTCACCCATTGTCACATATCGATGCAAGAAATCCTTTTTATCTCGCTTGAACTGCTACAAACAGCACTCTGAATCATCGACACGTCGCTGTTTTTTGTCCGGTGTAGCAGTGGATCCATGTTTCACCCATTGTCACATACCGATGCAAGAAATCCTTTTTATCTCGCTTGAACTGCTACAAACAGCACTCTGAATCATCGGCACGTCGCTGTTTTTTTTTTGTCCGGTGTAGCAGTGATCCATGTTTCACCCATTGTCACATATCGATGCAAGAAATCTTTTTTTTGCTTGAACTGCTACAAACAGCACTCTGAATCATCGACACGTCGCTGTTTTTTTTTTGTCCGGTGTAGCAGTTGATCCATGTTTCACCCATTGTCACATATCGATGCAAGAAATCCTTTTTTTGCTTGAACTGCTACAAACAGCACTCTGAATCATCGACACGTCGCTGTTTTTTTGTCCGGTGTAGCAGTTGATCCATGTTTCACCCATTGTCACATATCGATGCAAGAAATCCTTTTTTATTGCTTGAACTGCTACAAACAGCACTCTGAATCATCGGCACGTCGCTGTTTTTTTGTCCGGTGTAGCAGTGGATCCATGTTTCACCCATTGTCACATATCGATGCAAGAAATCCTTTTTTTGCTTGAACTGCTACAAACAGCACTCTGAATCATCGACACGTCGCTGTTTTTTTGTCCGGTGTAGCAGTTGATCCATGTTTCACCCATTGTCACATATCGATGCAAGAAATCCTTTTTTTTGCTTGAACTGCTACAAACAGCACTCTGAATCATCGGCACGTCGCTGTTTTTTTTTTGTCCGGTGTAGCAGTTGATCCATGTTTCACCCATTGTCACATATCGATGCAAGAAATCCTTTTATCTGCTTGAACTGCTACAAACAGCACTCTGAATCATCGGCACGTCGCTGTTTTTTTTGTCCGGTGTAGCAGTGGATCCATGTTTCACCCATTGTCACATACCGATGCAAGAAATCCTTTTTATCTCGCTTGAACTGCTACAAACAGCACTCTGAATCATCGACACGTCGCTGTTTTTTTTGTCCGGTGTAGCAGTTGATCCATGTTTCACCCATTGTCACATATCGATGCAAGAAATCCTTTTGCTTGAACTGCTACAAACAGCACTCTGAATCATCGACACGTCGCTGTTTTTTTTGTCCGGTGTAGCAGTTGATCCATGTTTCACCCATTGTCACATACCGATGCAAGAAATCCTTTTTTTGCTTGAACTGCTACAAACAGCACTCTGAATCATCGACACGTCGCTGTTTTTTTTGTCCGGTGTAGCAGTGGATCCATGTTTCACCCATTGTCACATATCGATGCAAGAAATCCTTTTTTTTGCTTGAACTGCTACAAACAGCACTCTGAATCATCGACACGTCGCTGTTTTTTTTGTCCGGTGTAGCAGTTGATCCATGTTTCACCCATTGTCACATATCGATGCAAGAAATCCTTTTTTTGCTTGAACTGCTACAAACAGCACTCTGAATCATCGGCACGTCGCTGTTTTTTTGTCCGGTGTAGCAGTTGATCCATGTTTCACCCATTGTCACATATCGATGCAAGAAATCCTTTTTTTGCTTGAACTGCTACAAACAGCACTCTGAATCATCGACACGTCACTGTAGCAGTGGATCCATACCGATGCAAGCCACCCATTCGACCTTTTTTTTTGTCGGTGTGAGTTGACCATGTTTCACCCATTGTCACATACCGATGCAAGAAATCCTTTTTTTTCGCTTGAACTGCTACAAACAGCACTCTGAATCATCGACACGTCGCTTTTTTTGTAAGGTGTCAGCTCCTTTTATCTGCAATCCTGAATTAAAGTTTTTCATCCATTGTTTCACCCATTGTCACATACCGATGCAAGAAATCCTTTTTATCTGCTTGAACTGCTACAAACAGCACTCTGAATCATAGACACGTCGCTGTTTTTTTGTCCGAACAGAGTGGATCCATGCATCATTGTCACATCGTAAGAAATCCTCACTTGAACTGCTACAAACCAGTCAATGACAGTTGAAACATGTTGCATCAAATTTTCTGTTTGACTTAAATAATATGTTTGCCTATCAAAAACAATGTTTAATAAACACAGAAATACTTTTTTTTTCCCGTTGCTTTAAAAATTACAAAACGATCCTGTTTTTTTGTCTAAGGTTTATCTCACCGATAAAAATACTGTAACTTTAAAAATTTCAGAATGTCATGAAAAAACATGTGTTTGGAAGAACGCTTATTTTACATGGGGGTCAACTGTTTTTGTCCATACCGATGTGCCAGCATCACAGTAGCATCATCGGTGTTCGTAAATCCTTTTAAATTCAGCATACCAGTCAATGACAGTTGATTTCTCTGTTGCATAACGCTTACCAAGCCGCTGTTTGACTTAAATAATATGTTTGCCTATCAAAAAACAATGTTTAATAAACACAGAAATACTTTTTTCCCGTTGCTTTAAAAATTACAAAACTAAGGTCTCTAAAAATACTGTAACCTGTAAACTAATTATCAGAATGTCATGAAATTTTGACATGTGTCGTTGGAAGAACGCTGCTATTAAAAAGTTACATGGGTCCGTCAACTGTGTTTCCATATATGTGCCAGCATCACCAGTAGCATCATCGGTGTTCGTAAAGATCCTTTTAAATTCAGCATACCAGTCAATGACAGTTGATTTCTCTGTTGCATAACGCTTACCAAGCCGCTGTTTGACTTAAATAATATGTTTGCCTATCAAAAAACAATGTTTAATAAACACAGAAATACTTTTTTTCCCGTTGCTTTAAAAATTACAAAACTAAGGTCTCTAAAAATACTGTAACCTGTAAACTAATTATCAGAATGTCATGAAATTTTGACATGTGTCGTTGGAAGAACGCTGCTATTCAAAAGTTACATGGGTCCGTCAACTGTGTTTCCATATATGTGCCAGACCGGAGATTTATTGAGTAAAGTGTTAGTAGAGATATGAGTGGCGAATAGTGGTTCTGTCAACAATGTACGTGCAAACAAGAGTGTTTTCACAGCAACTTTCCAAGCTAATTTTTATTCTACGGACGGCTTTATGCTGACCGTATCAATGAAATTTGGATGAAATCTCTTTAGAGATTTCATCATCATAAATAAGATAAATTCTGACATTATTTTAAATAACAATACTTCAAAAGTAAGATGATAATGCTAAGGGTCTAATAGAGTGCTTCAGTTGTTTCGAATATTTAGTGTTTTGAAAGGTAAATATATATTTTAAGGCTGTTTGTGAAATCTGAAAAAGTATTTTGAAGATCCTTTTCTAGTTGATACATGCAGTAGTCGGTATAAGCAGGCTGGAAAGACTGGAGGGTATTCCTATAAAATTAGTCATGATGGAAGATATGGAATATTTCTATTAGTAGATGTACAAAATTTACTATTAAAGTAAGAAATTGGATATTTGACATTAGTGGAATTTTAGAGATGCAGAATGTAAAACTCAATGCCTAATATTTCGAATTTTATCATATCTGACAGATACTTCATATTTAATACATTCACGACAAATATCAAAGAATTCCATAATAGATAGAATTAATTATATCATACTGTAAATCAAAATTTGTCTGCTCTCGCTCATTCTGCAAAATTAATGATCAGCAAATTTTGGAATTTTGCAAACTTTTTAACAAAGTTTCATTTATCTCAATACAAAATTTAAATGAAGAGGTATTTTTGTTCCAACAAAAATACCTCTTCATTTAAATTTTGTAATTTGCGCTATTGCCAGTTTGCATTTTTCATCATTATCGTCATATGAGCCCAGCACCTAGAATAACAATATAAGGTACAATCAGATACACGTTCCGGTCACCTATTGTTCATTTATCTGGTAATGCCTCAACATTTTTAATGCGTAAAAGGTGGTGGCTATAACATACTTATATTTAAGGTCATATATGATACACTCATGTCCATAAATTAAGGACAATGAAGTTCAGGCAAAGAAAGAGACAGAAGCAAAACAAATTTGACTTATTTGTAAAGTCTATTTATTAAACAAAAGGTAAAGAGCAAAAAAGATGCTATATGTTTGACATAATTAATAAAAAGTGCGAATTTCACTTCCTGGAGCAAATTTCAAAAAAGAACCTATTTACAAAAAACAGTATAACATGGTTAGTATGATGGTTAATATGGAGTATGTCTCCCGGACGATGTAATACAGGCCTTACAACGCCTAGGCATGCTGAGTATCAAATTATCAATCTGATCTTGGGGAATATTACACCACTCATCAAGCAATGCCCTCCGAAGTTCCGGTTGACAGGTGGGAGGGGTTAACGGGCTACAATTCGTCGACCAAGCATATCCCACACATGCTCTATTGATTCAAGTCCGGTGAGTATGCTGGCCAATCCATACGGGTGATATCCTCCAAATGAAGGCATTCGTCTACAATGTTTGCACGGTGAGGACGGGCGTTGTCATCCATAAACAGAAATTCAGCACCCATGGCGCCCCGAAACAAATGTACATGTTGTTCCAGAATGACATCCCGATAGATGTGGCCTGTCATCGTTACACTCTGAACATGCAGGTCAGTTCTGGAACCAAGAATAATTCCTCCTCAAACGAGCCATCCTGCACCACCGTAACGGTGTCGTTCAATGGTGTTCTCATGATGGTAACAGTTACCTGGCGCTCTCCATTTGAATGTCATGCGACAATCAGACTGCAAACTAAACCTGGACTCTTCGGAAAATATCACACAAGACCACTGTTGCGGTGTCCACAATGCATGCTCTCTACTCCAGGTTAATCGCAGGCGACAGTGAGTTGCGGTAAGTGGAACACATCTGACAGGCCTGCGAGCATATAGACCAATGTGCCCTAAGCGTCTGTACACGGTCTGCCTTGAAACTGTCGTATCGGTAGCTGAAGAGTGCTGACGAGACAGGTCTGATGCTGTGCTCCGTCTGTTTCTTTTGGCAGTAACTGCTAAATACCTGTCCTCATTCGGCGTTGTAACTCGGGGGCGACCTGTGCTGTAACATCTACTCACATTACCATCATCTTGGAATCGTTGCCAAAGCCTGGAGATGACACTCTGGGCCATTCGAAGTTCCTCGGATACTTCCAGCTGGGTACGTGCCCATTCCAGTCGTCCGATAATTCTACCATGTAAAAAATCATCCAAATGCTTCCTTTGTGCCATAACTATGCGGTTTTGCACTGAAAGGCTTTTTAAAGAGCTTGTGAACAATTTTACTTCTTTGCCACCATTCCTTATATACCCCTCTCTTACACTCTCGTCATTGTGACGTACTATCCGCGCCATCTGGTGGTTTCCTGTAATTTGCATATTCTTCTTCAAGATGTGTGTGATAATTCTACCACGTAAATTTTTATTTTAGAGTTCAATTTCTCTGTGATTCTGAATTGTCCTTAATTTATGGACATGAGTGTAAATCTCGTATGGTCTTGGTGCTTATCTCGAAATGCCCTGTTACCTTCCAACAGGACATTTTGCCCGTTCTAATCTCCTTCGATACAGCTTATGTTTACCTGCTATCCTGACTAGTACTTTCGGCAGATATGTCACTAATTGAGAATGTTTGGTCAAAGGTTGCCCTTAGAGTGACCCATAATTTTCTCTCCAACTATTACAACTGTCAAGCTGTGCAATTCTGTTCTTACCAAATTCTTTTCTACTGAATCTCAATCGGATTATAAGTGGAATTGAAATCAAAGAATTCTACTCTGGAAAGTAATAGAAAAACTGAAGAACTATATGAAAAACTATCTAAGAATTGTACATTTTACCACGCTTTTAACGAATTTTTGACCGAATTAATTACTAATTTGGTTACATTTTTCTTTCTTCTGCAGCAATTTTAAAAGCCAATAGAATAAATTTAGGATTTACTAACAAAATATTTCTGTTACTATAATATATCAAACCATTAATTTTTTTTTTAATTTAATATTCAAGCATTTGAATTATAAATTTCAGCGATTAGAATTTCACGTTGATAGTTGATAAATAGTCCTTATAAGTTTTATTTATTTGTTTTCTTTAAATATCTTCAGTGTTTATAATAATAAAGGAGAATATAAAAGCTCAATAACATTTTTATGTACTATTGTGCCCAAAAAGTAAAATCAAATTTAAATTTAAATTTCCCGGACATCAATTTTTTTTTCTTTTTTAGGTTGTTGCCACTGTCCTTGACAAAATATGTGAAATTTCTCGTCAAAATATTCATTGACTGTTTGAGTTATGGTTGGCTTTGTGAGACGCTAAAAGTAATTTCGGCGATTTTTGAAATGTCTGAATTAATTGAGCAAAGAACTTGCATTAAATTTTGTGTGCGGAATGCATATTCGTGTGTGGAAACATATAAAATGTTTCAGAAGGTATTCGATGAGCAAACTATATCGGAAAGAAATGTTTACAAGTGGTATAAACAGTTCACAGAAGGCAGAGAACGCGTTGAAGAAGAAGAGCCTTCTGGTCGAGCATCAACCTCAACCGACGAAGCTCACGTCCAAAAAATTAAAGATTTGGTGCTTGCAAACAGTCGATTTATAATTAGAGTTCTTGCTGATGATGTTGGAGTTTCTAAAGTATCGGTCAATTTTATTTTAAAGATGTTTTGGGCCTCAAACGCGTCAAATATCGATTGGTACCGGAAACACTGATTTTTTGGAAAAACGTTGTAGCGTTGAAGTGTGTGACACTATGCTTTCTAACTATCAGAACAAGTTGAAATGCATCATAACTGCTGATGAGACATGGTTTTAGGCTTACGAAAAGGTAACAAGCAATCAATCGAGCTAATATCGTGACAAAGGTGATTCTAGGCCGAAAAGCGCACCCCAAAGTGGCAGAAAAATCAAGGTCATGCTGACTGTTTTCTTCTATTAAAGTGGTGTGGTACATTATCTGTATTATTCCGCCGGGCCAAACTGGCAACAAGGAATATTATTTGAGTGTTATGCGTCGTTTGCGGAAAGCTATTCGCGAAAAGAGGCCACATTTATGGAAAGACAACACTTGGTTTTTGCATCATGATAATTCGCCAGCTCACACTGCATTGATTCTTCGTGACTTTTTCACCAAAAATGAAACCCATATCGTTCCACAACCACCGTATTTACCTGATTTAGCACCGTCTTCTTCTTCTATTCCTGAACTTCTGACTATTCCCTAAACTAAAAAGACCACTCTGGTGACACTTTTTGAGTCGAATGATGAGATTCAACGTGAATCGACGCGTGCTTTGAAGGCTATCCCAGCCAACGATTTTTTAGCATGCATTAAAGATTGGAAAAAAGTTGGCATAAGTGCATTGTGTCCGTGGGGGCGGGTGATTACTTTGAAGGTCATGAAATAAATTTGGAAGAATAAAAAGAGTTTTTGAAAAAAATTAAAATTGGTCTTACTTTTTTTTGACACAGTAGTATGCCCATTTGTTTTTATTTCCATGTAAAAGTTGTTTTAACTATATCTTTGTTGCATTTTTATGCAGTGTGTGTTCCTTCAAACATTATAATACCAATATTTTTTCATCTGGGTGCGCAGAAGATGTACATCCCCGTGGTGCACCTGGTAACACTTTTTAGTGGCTAAAAGATCTGCAACTTGGCATTATTGTTGTTGTTGTATGTTGTATTTTTTTTTTTCATTGTTCTCTTTTGCTGTAACTTTTCATAATCTGCCATTGGAAATAAAAAAAAATATTTTTGATCTAATTGCTTTGAAACTTCATGTAAAAGTTTTTCATCAAGTTTTTTTATTGTAAAAAGGAATAGAGCATGGAAATTATCCAAAATTCATAAATTATTTTTAGTTTAGTTATTATACTAAGAATTTATTGTAAATTTAAAAAAAAAAAAAAACTTTGTGTCGACAAATTTTAAGCATCTAAAAATGCATAAGTAATTAAGATATAAATTTTAAAAATTATATTACCTACATAATGATATTCCCTACATAGAAATACTTACAAATTACTTACATACTTTTTTTTATTTGTTTTTGAATTATCCTGTTTTTGCATTTTTATCCAAATTTTAAAGAATAAATATTCTAATGCAGCTGGCAAACACTTACACAGCTGTTTTCGATGCCTTAAGGCAAACACTGCACAGACTATCCAGGGGGTGAGTGTAACTTGAAGATAAGCCACGGACGCTGTATAACAATGACCCCACAACGCTCTACGAACATATTAGATGGGGACCTACGGGTTTAAAGTGGATTCCGAACCACTACAAAGATCCATGGCACCGTCGGGACTCGAATCCGCAACCTGTGCCATCGAGCGCCAGCCACTCGGCCATTCAGACCATTGTATAAAATAGTTAAAATTGATATTTTTATATGAAATTCAAAGGTTTTGAATATATTTAATCAAAACACTTTAAAATGGCTAAATATTTTAAATCCAAGACATTTCATATTAAAAACTTCTGCCAGTAGGTGGAAATTGTAAAAAAAAAAAAAATGCCGAACAAATTTTGACTTCTTCTCCTAAACAGAGTTCTGAAAATTGAGGAAAAATAAAACTATATTTTTTACTAAACAAGAATATGAACTTGATAATTCAATGGCATTTTAATAACTTTACAACATTTTTAAAAGTAATATCTGTATTTAAAAGTAAATTAAAGCTTTTTCTCAGAATGAATTTTGATGCTCTTTGTTTTCACGTGAAACATCATAACACAAGTAGTTTTGCTCCAAATGCTGCAAAACTTGCTATAAATGTTTATCATAAATGCTTACAGGAATGGATCTTATAAAGGATTCTAGCTGCATAAATATTTTTTTTATTTTATTTGTTAAAATTCGAATTACATGAAAATTTTGGAAGAATTTTGTGTCAACAATATTTAAATTAACACAAAAATAATAAATAATAAAGACATAAATTTACGAGAGGTCTATTCCCTGTAGAATGTTAATACAAACAAATACAAACTTAGAAATGTTAAAAATATTGATTTGATTTTTGAGTTATCATGTTTTGTAACAGTATAATTTCTTCACCATTTTACCCTTATTTTAGACTATAAAAATTAAAAAAAAATAAATAAATAAATTTTCTTTATGGAAAATCATAAGTTTTTAGATGTATTCAATCCAAAAATGTGTACAAAGATAAAGTATTTCAATAATTTCAAAAACACTTCCTTCGTGTACCTTAAATAACTGCTTAATGTGATATTTCAATTATTGAAATCATAATTTAATTTTGTTCTCCGTTTAAGGCTTAACATGCTTATAATCCTCTATCATCATCCCTAAAACTGTCTCAAATTGGTGATTATTCAAAAATGAATTTATTTTTTGCATTATACGTATTGTATCCTAATGCAGTTAATAAATTTCAATTACTGTATTTTCTCTCCATTTCAGAGCACAACCAGCGTAGGAAAGCATCGGAAAAGAATTATACGGCTCTAATGGATGAATCCCAGGAATTTCTTTCAGGTGCGCAAAGCTAGCATATATACATTTTTTATTTTTTATTTTTTTTTTTATTTATTTATTTATTTATTTTTTTTTAAATAAAAAACGGAGATAAGCTGATAAAAAAAAAAAAATTTCTCTCGAAATGCATGCATGTTCTTTTGTACTAAGTATGTATATAGTAAATTTTCATTTGAAATAATTATTCACCTTGGTCATAAGAACAAGTTTGAAACATCATTAGAAATTACTTTACAGTTTATTTTTTTTCACTGTTAATGCAGTAGTTGCCTGGATACAAATTAATAAAGTTAAATTAAGTCGTTATGACAAATAAATGTAAATTGCATCATTATGGCATCTGCTGAGAAATCAAACCAAATTGGTGACTTTGAAAAGTGGTCGTATCGTTGACACGCTTGATGCACATGGTTACACAGAAGAATAACACATTAACTGCTCTAATTGCTACCTCACTGTATAAAGGTGCTGGCATCAGTGGCGGCTGATAGGAACATATCTAATTTGATGAAGGCCCTGGAATGTCAAGGTGCACGAATGCGATGCCTGATCAGGTGATTGCGTGTTTGGCCCGAACTGTCTCACCAGTACCAGTAAATAAACGTTCTGGGCTGCAAAATAAATGCACCATCTTTTTTTATTAAAATATATTATCCTAAAATAAACGCATATTTAGAAATCTTTAGCAAAATTTGCACAAATATGTAAAAATTGATATAGTGTATTTTGTGACTTTATCGTTAGTTAAACGTTATGCAATATTAAATATCTCTATATATTGATGCCATTTACTTATAATGTTTTATCTACAATTCTACATAAAAGCTTTCAACTCAATGTTCTGTAAATCAAAATTTCTTTTAATCATTCAATCATTCATTTTTATCATTTCTATATATATTTTTTTAAATATCTTTCGCTTTATTTCCAGATAAAAAGAATCGCTCACCTGATTCAGATTCTGATGAGCAAGACGAAGCAATGCCAAGTAGCCCATCACACGGAACTTCAAATAGTGGTAAGTATATTAATTATTCTAAATGTGGCATAATTAAATCTGATGAAAATTTTCCGATTAATCTTTAAAAAAAAACAGATTTCTTTATAATATGTTACTATATTTTTCAATATAATATGTTAGATTTACTTTTTTTAATATATTCTAAATTTAATTTTAATTAATTTTTTTTTATATTTCCTTAAAATAAAAATATATATCTAAAAGTCCACAATAATATGCAGAGTTAGCTTATTTAAGGCTTCAGCCCCTGGCAGCATTAGTAGCAGTAACTGATTTCATTTACAAACCGACTCGATGGCAATTCTGAGTCTCTGAAAAGAGTCTCGCACTGATTGTCAGATTGTCCGCTCTTCTCCTGCCTCTATTGCAGCCTAGTGCTGACTGGCTAGCGCTCTGGAATTTAGCACCACAGGCTTCAGGTTCGAATCCTGGAGGGGCATGGATGTTTGTGAGTGATTCGGAAACCACGTTGAACTCTAGGTCCCGGTCTGTTTAGCTTAAAGTGTGCATAAAAGGACCGTAGAGCGACCCACCAAATCAAATCTATCTCTACTCGCTGAGATTTCATTGTTCTAAAGACGTTGTCAGTTGTTTCCCGATAAGACACTCTAATATGGGTAGTTATCCCTAAAAGTATGTCTTCAAAATATTATACTTAAAATATTCATCTTCTTCAAAAAAACATTAACTTCCGAACTCTGAAAATACTAGAAATCCTCCTCTGAAAACATTCACTCTACTTCTTGAAAATGTTCTGTCCACTACTGCAAAATATCAATTCACTTCTCTTAACACATTCACTGCTTTTCCCTAAAAACATTCACTCCGAAAATATCATTCTGCTTTTCTAAAAACCCCTCCTTTAAAAACATTCACTCTCTTCCTCTAGAAATATTCTACATTTTGAGGAATGTTCCCGGCAAATTTAAGTTGAACACAGGATCCACCGATGTTAAAAAACTCTACGACGTTGCCAAAAAGGAATATAGTTGATAATTAATCAATAATTTTAAATATAATTTTAAAAAATTAACAATTAAGGTGTGTACATGTGTAGATATTTTTCTCCGGTATTAAAATATTGGAACAATATTATATTAACTTAACAATATTACATTAGCTTAACTGAATTTTGTTGTATTGACTTAAGATAAAAATCACTCATTGTTTTGTCGCGCAACGAACTGTTGTGCATTTTCGTAGATTTTGTTTTTAAAGTCTTTTTGCATATATATACTTGCAGGAGAACCGTATGCAGTGTCTGCCAGTTTCTCCATTGTTTTTGTGTCTACTTTCTTCTTGTGGTTGTAATCCTGGAGCTCTTCCTCAATGTTATTTTTTGATTTATTCATTAAAATAAGACATTTTCAAAAAAAAAAAACATTTGATGTGAAACATATTAAAAAGTATCTTATCCAACAATTGAAGTTATTTATTTCTTGAACTGACCGAGTACGTTATTCCTTGTAAGTCAAGAAGAACTATCTTTGAGTGACATTCGTGTGAAAGTACTAATACCTCATTGTGTTTTAGGGAAAATACGTTTATTGAAAAATACAATTTTTCGATGGCTTGAATTCTGAAGAAAATTTAAGAGGGGATTATTTAAATTCGAATTGAAACTGCATATCTTCAATTTCATTTAATATTAAACAAAAATATTTACAATAACATCAGAGATTTTGGCTGAATTTCTAATTTGGCATATGAAATATGTTATTTTTTTTTTAAATACTGAATGCTAATACATATCTAATTACATATCGATTATTATTTTGTTTTATCAAATGAATTTTATGTGTATTGCCAATAGACTTCTATAAACTCTAATATTCATACGATATAACTATTTTAAATAAAAATAATTATAAATAATACATATCACAGAAATAAAAATTTACAAGCAAACATATCTGTTGCAGAAAATTAGTTACATATTTACAGACTTATATTGATACATTTTTATTGCATAGATAAATACTAAATTATGTAATAATTATTGATTTTACAAAGGATTATACCTCAATGATTTTTTAAAATCCCAATAGAAATTGTCTAAATTATCCTACTAAAAATCAAATAATCCGGGCTTTAATGCTGGCAACACAGAATAATTATATACTATATGTTTTACACGTGGATATATCGAAAGAAATATCCACGTGTAAAACATTTTTTTGTCAATATCGAATTTTGATAATGTATAAAATACTGTAACGTCGATTTTATTTCTGTTGGGAATTAAAAGTAATTTAAAAAATAAAACATTTTTTAAATTACTTTTAATTCCTAACAGAATTTAAAAATCATTCTAAATAAAATGTACTAAAATTTTAATTTTATCAAAATATCTGTAGTTTCAACAGTTTCAATATACTAATTATTTATAAAAGTTTATAATAGCTAATTGATCCAGCTAAGTAATGAGCTCATAATCTATTACACTTAAAAAACAAAAAAATTAGACAAAACATTTGCTGCCCATGGATGAAAAGAATTTTATTTAAAACATATATCAAAAATAGATTAATATTTTTTTTTTTAAAATTCAAAGCTTCAAAGATCTAAAATTTAAATTTAAATTAAATCAAGATAATATATTATTTGCGTAGTGATTGCTAGAAAAAAAAATATAACATGTATTATTTTAATACATTACAGCAAAATTTGCATCCAATTTCAGATTTTTATGATAAATCGATATTAAAACACGGAATGGTAAAACTAGATGAAAAAAAATATTAAAACAATTCTTATTCATCATTTATTTTTCTTGATAAAAAAAAATGTTATCAGAGTAAAAAATAAAATTAGTGTATAAATATATAATCAATTAATTCCTAGGATTTAAAATACATATTAATTTATTTTTTTTAATATTGCCATAGTGTGGCCAAGACTTAATTAATATAAAATAAAAGCTACTGATTTATAAAATAATTTATATATTAATTAATTAATTAATTAGTCATTGTATTTTATGGAATCTGTGAAAATAATCATCCTCATAATATTATTAAAATATGGCTTTAACTTATCAGCATAATAATATAAATTACTGATAGTATGCGGACCTTGTCATATCCTAGTAGACAGTTTACGGAAAATTCTCATGCTAGTAAAGTTGAAATGTGATTAATTAACTATTACAATGTCAGCCGCAAATCTAAATTAAACATGGTTAATTGCATATAACTACAAGGTTTTACATATTACTAGTTACTAGTTAACAACTGAATTAGTGTTTTGATCACAGCCCTACAAGAATTATTAATTCATATTATTCTAATCTGTTGTAAGTGAAAATTGTGTACCAAAATGTAATTAATTCCTTACGCATCCCTTCAGTTTTGTTTGAATTATCAATGTAAACAGGTGATAAGCGAAAATAAAATTCAATATAATAGAAATCTTTTTTTTTTTTTTTGTAAAAATCAGTTTGAAAATAGATTTATTTAGCAAAAATCAGTTAGGAATTTGTTTTTAGCGAAACTCAGTTAGAAATTTTTTTTTAGCAAAAATCAGTTCGGAAGTGAATATTTCCTAAATAAAACTGTTAAAAATTTTGAAAATTGAGTGAACATACAATATCTATGACATAAATGTCTATAAAATATGATAAAATCGAAGTCATTTCTTTCCTTTAGGTTTTGTCATTTTTGGTCATTTCTTTCCTTTTAGGTTTACGATATCACATATTCGTTTGAAATTTTCAAGGGCTCAAACACATTCTTAAATTAATAAAATGTAAGTGATAAATAATATGGTATATTAATTATATTAAAAGCTATTGTTTTAAGACAATAATACAATTTCGATTGTCTATTAATACGTATGAAAATATTATAACGCCCATTTGCAATTTTAACTTATTCACGAATATGTAAGTTTTGAACAACAAATTACTAAGCGTAAAATATAGGATATATTTGATTTCCAAGAATTTTGTCATCTTTCAGGAAAACAGTTGATTCATATGCTGTCATCAAACGTAAGGATAAGCATGTTCTCATCCTTTACTTTTTTGTTATCCCATTCACCCAAAATTAATTAATGAAAGTAATATGAAACAAAATGATAATTTTTCCGTATCTTCAATAAATTAAATCAAAGTTTTCTTCATTTAAGATTTTCAAAAGATTCTTAAAATGAAACTCGTGACATTAACAGCTCAACAGCTTATTGACAGTTAATCTGTAAGAAAATGTATCATGTTGAAATGAATAAATGAAATGTTGAAATCTTGAAGTTTGTTTAAAATATGTTGCAATTTTTATAAATAAAATAACACATCTAAAAATTCATCTAAAATATTTTTTATCAAAATTTAAAACCAAGATTAATATAAAAGGAAAAGGAAAAGGAAAATTATCTTTATTTAATTTATTTAAATTAGTTTGGAATATTTGTCTGCTTTATTAAATCTATTTTTCGACTTTGCTCCTTCCATGCTAACCGTTAAAAAGTGGGCAACTGAATTTAAACGTTGTCGCACATCCCTGGAAGATGACTCACGTGAAGGACGGCCGAAAACCGCAATTACACCGGAAACCAACGAAAAAGTTCATGATATCGTGTTGGACGATAGGCGAGGAGAGAGTTGAGGCTGTGGGGATATCGAAAGAAAGGGTGCGAAACATCTTGCACGAAGAATTGGGGATGCGAAAGCTCTGCGCAAGATGGGTGCCGCATTTGCTGAATGCCGATCAAAAGCAAATGCGCAAACGATTTTCACAGCAACCTTTGGACCAATTCAATAGAGATCCTACGGATTTTGTGAGGCGATTTGTTACCATGGATGAGACATGTGTCCACCACTACACGCCAAAAACAAAACAGCAGTCCAAGCTGTGGGTGGAAGCCGGTGGTTCAACGCCAAAGAAAGCGAAGTTGATCGAATCTGCCGGAAAGGTAATGGCCAGAGTGGTTTGGGATGCGAAAGGGATCGTGTTAACTGATAACCTTGCAAAAGGCAAAACATTTACAGGCGAATATTACTCCAACCTTCTTGACCAGGTGGATGCCGAAATTCGCGAGAAGAGGCCTCGATTGAAGAAGAAAAATGCCGTCTTTCACCAGGACAACGCACCTGAGCACAAGGGTGCGCTGGCGATGGGAAACCTGCGGGATTTATGGTAGGATTTGCGCGGCCATCCCCCTATTCTCCTGATTTGACAACCTCAGACTTTCATTTGTTCCCAAACTTGAAGAAATATGTTTCTGGGATGCACTTCGCATCCAATGAAGAAGTTGAGAGGGTCGTAGATGAATATTTTCGAAACCTTCCAGGCTCTCTTCCGAGAAGGAATACTGATGTTAGAGAAACGTTGGACCAAATGTGTTGAAGTCAAGGGAGATTATGTAGAACAATAAAATCATTTTTTAACTGAAAGTCGCAGTCTTTCATTGTCAGGCCGAGAACTTTTCACCTTACCCCTCATATATATATATATATATATATAAATTCAATTCCATTTTAACACGATCCAAATTCTGAGGAGAAAATTTTGCTTCACTTTTATTTTTAGAACTAGATATTCGGGACGAGAAATGTCATGAAATTTCTATTTGTGGGAATTCTCCCGAATTATATAACGCCAATGTAGAATTTTAGCTGCTTTATTTGCATTTCGAGTTTGGTGTTCAAAGTGTAAAGTACCTTTTTGTTCATTATAAATCTTTGTTTTATTAATTATAAATGAAATATATTTTGGTAGTCCTTACATAATATCACATAATTCACCTCTAACAAAAGCGAAATTGAAAGCGATATCTTCGGATATTAAAATTCATATCGTTGATTGCTTTGCAATTGGACAAGGTGTGACGTCTGTAGGAATCATTTGGTCAAGAGACTCGAATTTAAATTTATTTTGATTATATACAATGCATCCGACCATCCGGTCTTACAACATGCAGAAGTGCAATATGTTTTCTGCCGCCTAACACTACATCCTTGAAACAACTGTTAGATCAAGGTATGATTACAACATTTAAAACATATTACATAAAGGGAACATTTCAATCCGTTTTGGACAAACCGAACGATGAAACGCTAATAGTCTTTGATGTGTGGAAGAAATTTTCAATTACAGATTGGATCAATCAAATTGAATGAGCTCTAGCTGAATGTCGACCATCAAATTTGAATACATGTTGGAAAGTTAATATTTCTTGTTTTGAAACTCCTACAATAATCTAACTCCTATAACTCCTCCCCAGAACTCCTATAATAATCTCTCTCTTAATGATGATTAACGAATTCATTTTGAATCCTATCTATTTTTGCAATTGTTCAAACTCATGGGATTCAAAAAACAACGCACTCGTTGGCTTATCATTCATAATCAAATTATTGTAGAACATTGTCACCATGCGCTGAAGGCTGTCATTATATCTGATTATTCACGACTTCGTAAGCCAATTTCCAATCTTCACCACCGGGACTTTTTTATTTTGAAAACATCCTGTTACCATTTGACTTCTTTGAAAATACACCTAACGAGTACGCTCTGAATTTGGAAAATCTTTAAAAAAATTCAAGAGCTGGAACTTGTTTCCTTTACAAACCATTCAAAGCAAAAATCATTAATTTTAAAGACTTACTAACTGGCTCACATATCTTTATTAAGACAGATAGTGTTCAGCACAATTAAGTTTTCTATAATAATATCAAGGACTATATGAAATTTAAAAAACAAATGACAAAATAGTTATCTTCAAAATAAAGATAAAGAAGTTAACTTGCAAATCAATTGACTAAAATCGTGCTTTTTAGATAATTCTACAACATGAATACATCGATTGGTCATGGTTGGTAATAAGTTGCTAGAATGGACTTTGAATATAAAACAATCACAATTGAAAATCAAAAGAAAATTTCATCAACTGATTCGAAATCCATGTTAAACTTTTGTCTTCGAACAAATCCCCGTGATCTAAAAGTTATCAAGAAAATTAAGTTTGCCCAATGCTTTTTCCAAAATGCACCAGAATTGGACGTGTAATTTGAGTCCTTGGTCGTTATATTGTTATTACCATTAGCTGTCTTTTCGAGCTCTCAAACTTGACATTTAGTGGATAAGTCTTCAATCAAAACAGCTTGAAAATATTTTCGATTTTTTTTTTATACAATATATTCCTGTGAATGTGAAGTTTGTCAAATCAAAATATTCCTCACAATTAACAAATGAACATTTTAAAGGATTACTGCAAATAGTCTTGACAAATTGCAAACTAAGAAAATTGCCTTTTTGTTTATTTTTTTTCATTGTATATATTCTTTAAATTGTTTGCCTATTTTTTTAAAATTACATATTGTTTATGTGATTTTTAATAAAGTTAAATAAAAATTATCAGTTGTATCTAATTTTGTTAAAAATATGATATGACTTCCAAAAAATATGGAACCTATAATATGCCCCATTTAACCTAACCTCTGCACACCCACAATATATATAAATAACGCATCAACACAAAAAAAAAAATGGGAATTGATATAGAAATATGTATAAAAATTTTTTAATTTAAATTTTCATTATTATGTTATGCTCATTATTACATTATTATCACATATATTTAAGAAATAAAGTAGAAAAATTCACTCTGGGAGAGAAAATGTTATTAGAATATATTATGAAATTTTATCGAAAATAAAAATGTAAACAAAACCGAAAATAAACCGATTAGCTATATCTTTGAGAACTAAACATATTAGAAAACACATAACAAAGATGAACATTATTATAAAAAGTGTTTACTAAATAGAAAACAAATTTTCTAACTAAACAAGCACATTTATTAAATAGCAAAGTAACAGTAAATATGTGTACACTTTCAAATTATTATAAATGTTTACAATAAAGAATGACTAAGCATAATCCTCATGTAGCAAGCCAAGAGGAAAGTTTCAAACATTTATTTACATATTAATACTTTACTTTTAATACATACCATTGCAAATAATAAAAAAGATTTTATGTGATAAAAGTTATTAACTTTTACAAAATGCAAAAAAAAAAAAACTAGTGTCAAAATAGAAAAGCAAGAAATGAAAGGAAATTTAAGTATAAAGGAAAGGAAAAGAAATCTATGTATTCTTACAATTTATTAATAAACGAAGTGTAAAATATAAAAGATATAAATCCAAACTAATATATAAGCGTCAAATTGACAAATATCATATACATTGTTTTTATTGTTTTCACTTTAAATTTCAGAAATGTTTAAAAAAAAATATTAATATTTACATAAAAACATGCACAATTTTAAGGTTGTTAATTTTAAACAACATCATGAATTATAAAGTAGATATAAAAGCATTAGAATATATATATATATTATAAATCTGCAAGATATATATATATATATATATATATGGTGTGTGTGTTTCTGGATTGGGATAAGTAAATTTCTTTGACCACTGAATCGTTCCTTGAACCAGAATTACAATATACACTCACTTTGTATTTTATGTTCTTTACTAAGGGGCTTAGAAGAATTTATGGAATTAATTCAGAATTAGTTTAGCTTAATGCTGATTCTAAGAATTTTGTTAATTAAATACTTAGAGACTGATCCACTCCTGTCCATGGTTTTCACAAAATTTTTCAATCAAAGGAAGCATTTGGACGATTTTTTAAGGACCAACTTTTATATGCGAGCACGTTAGCAGGCCAAAAGAAACCGGAGCACAGCACAAAAGGGTTTCATTATTATATTCAGCGCTAAATCTGCAAGACTGTTGATGAAAAGGATTCTTGCTCTTCCTCTGAATCGATGAAATCTTCATTTGGAGGAATAGGAACAACTTCACCATGGGAATTCGTCCCATATGAGATGGTGTATTCGAATACTGCATTTTCATCTTTTTCATCTGTGATTCCTCCTCGAAAATTTTGGACCATGAAGAAGTATAAGTCATTTAATTTATAACTTTATTTTCTAACCAAATCATAGGTTCTTTTTTAAATTGGTAAATAGCGCTGCTATTTTATTTTTGCCCGCAGTCACAAGAAAAGTTTCCTTGTCTCTTTCTTTGCAGAATTACAATATATGTACTTGAAATATCTAAAAGAAATAAGAAGTATGCATGGAATTCTAAGAACAGTTTAAGCCTTCTTATAATCTAATTTTTAATGTTACATTAATACACGGATACAAATGTAACTTAAATATCAAAAATATTTTAATATATTGGGAGTTATTCTATAAATACTTCTTGATGTCCAATTTATATTTAGAAATCCCATTATTATAAAAAGAATCTTATAATATTATAATTAGAATTATATTTAGAATTTAAATGTAAATATTTAATTCAATGCATAAGTAAAACCAAACATAAATATTAAACTGATATTTTTTTTTTCTAGTTGATAGCTTCTTAAAAATGCATTTAAAGTTAATTTAGAAAATCTCATGCTAATACTCACTGGCGGAAAAGTGGTTTGCTGTTAATTTTTCTGTCGTATATATTTCATTAGTAACGCATTATATATATTTCTTCTAGGTTAGATTTTATCTTCTTCATTTTAATTTCTTTTTTAAAATTTAAGTTTCACAACAAAAATTAATAAACAATATTGTTTAACCAAGGGATTAAAATTTGATGAGCTGAAATTTTATTTTCGTTTTAAAGAAGTAAACACGTCAGGTTAGGTTTTTCTACTGAAAATATCAAGGCATGAATAATTAATGATGACTTCTGATTGTTGTTTATATACAGAAATAGGAACGCAGATAAAAAATGAAAATTTATTGTCGCATTAATTATAAAGAATTGTCACAAAAACTAAATAAATATTGACAATGTTATACCTAAGAAATGTATATATTTCGTTGTTTTTAATAAATTAATTATTTTAGAAAATGCAAATTTAAAATATTATATTAATTTTTTAGATTTATTTCTGAGTATTTTAATATATTGGGAGTTATTCTATAAATACTTCCCAATACATTATATATATTTCTTCTAGGTTAGATTTTATCTTCAAAAAAATGATAAAAGCAGTGATTATTTTAATTTAATTTTTAAAATTTAAGTTTCACAACAAAATTAATAAACAATATTGTTTAACCAAGTATCTTGTAGTATTCTGACATCTGCTACTAATAGTGCACCACCATGATGTTTAAGGGATATCTCTTCCAGCGTGTTATCCGGAGTTTACACCTTTCTCCCATCGTTCTCGAACCCAAGAAAAGGACTTGCAAGTGTACAGTTTATCGTACTACCCAGTATTGAAACACTTTTAGTTTTGAACCCATCATTGCCAGTTCCAAAACTCAACATTCTTTTCATCAATTTTCAACAAATAAAGCATATAAAATTTAGTATATTAATAATTCATAAAATATTTACAATAAAGTTATACAATTTTTTTAGAAATGTACAAAACGTCGTTGACATTTTTTTTAGTTTTAATGAAAAAAAAAATACTTATAAATCTTACAATTTGGCATTTAACGTTGTTGTTCATATATCAGAAATGATTCTAAATATTCTTAGTAAAACCTACTATCATGTTTATAGCTCCTGACGAAAACCAACCCATTTATAGATTAGGAAAAAATTGCTGCTTCTTACCTTATTGGACTTATTTCACTGTCAAGATGTCAAATCATTACACAGTCGTCTAAGATGTAAAAGTGTAAAGAAAATACCCAAAAGATTAAAAATATTTTTGGCGCGTAAATCATGGACGGACATGCTAATGATAAGCACTGCAGTGCATAAAACCCCGTCCACAAAAGTAAAATGTAATTAATGAATGCCACCAAGTAAAATGTCATTAATGAAACCCCAGAGTAAAATGTCATTAAATAATTAAGAGTAAAATGCCTATGAATGAATGAATTATATTAATTTAATTAAGGGCATTAACTAAACAAATTTATAACAAAATGTGTTTAATAAAATTATAACAAATATATATGTTTTATTAAATTTACATTTTCATTTATTTTTAAATAAAACCTAAATGAATATTTAAAAGAGAGCGGCAGCTAAACGAAGCACTCTGTAACGCAATCATCCGAGATGCAAAAGTGTAAAGAAAACAACAATTTGTAAAAATTTAAATTGTAAAAAAAAAAATATTCAATCTTATCTAATTCAGATATTATCATCCAGCACTTTTCGAGATATATTGACAAAAGAAAACTCTCCTGCATAAAGGTGTTCCAGGAGCAAGAATGAATTTGATCAAACTTAAAAAAAGAATGTTAAAAAAAAATATAAGAACTAAAATTAATTTATTAAATTTAATGAATAAATTAATATTTGAAAAAAACTGTATTAACACCCAGTGTCATCCCCTACAAGTTCAAAAAAATGTATTTGAACTAGAGTGGATGAATAAAAAGTATTTTATGAACGATTGAAAATTCGAACAAGATATATATAGGGAGAATGTGAGCTAATAGAAGGAATTGAAAAAAGAATAAAGTGTGGTCATTTTTTTTCTGTATCTTTTAAAAACGCAGAAGGATTCAATGTGCTATGGAAAAAAATTTATGTAAATAATTTCAAATAATAGTAAATGTATAGAATTTACCGTATAATTAACTGATTGTCTATAATTTACCGAAAATCACTTATATTTATCGAAATGATGTCATATGGATTAGTATTAAATAGTTTGGTGCTGCCATCTAATGTCAATTGCGAAACGAATAACCTTTATGCTAGACTTGATCGAAATTCAAGATTAGATTATTATTACCTCTTCAATTGACATAAATGTCACCGGAGTCCTCTTTAAGAATAAACTTCAATAAAGAAAAAACATTGTGGGGCTACCTTGCTAATAACTGAATATCACTGGAATTAAAACCATTTACATAAGCTGTTAAATATACAATGTAAGTTTTTTTTTAGCAATGATGGGTTAGTGTAATATGGATTAGTAATAACTAATGCTTTTAAAGAATAATTTATTCTGAATTGCAATGCTTCTAAGATTCAAGCTCATTTCTTTAAAGCGAAAGGGAAGATTATGAGCTTTAAGGTTTAAGGGCCGCAAAGGGAAATAAACAGAACAATTACTGAACAACGAGGCATTCTGGTTAAATTATAAATTATAGACAAAATATATGTAGAAAATGTATAAATTCGTCTATTACGAAGATAAGAAAAATTCTAATTGTTAAGAATTCCCCGAGAGAAGGAAAAAACGGGTAATAATTATTAAAGAAATAAAGAAGCAATGACTATTTCATTACAAAAATTATATAAACATTGTCATTTATTAAATTGAAAGGTAAAATCAAAAAGGATAGATAGAATTCTAATTATCCACTCTTTTAATAGTGCTTTTAAATAATGATTAGATAATTTTTTTCTATGAGGGTGTATTAACCACTTGGCGTTGCGAAATATGTTGTTCCCATTAAATGAAAGCAAGTTGTTGACCAATACATGTTCTTAGTAATATCATATTTGAATCCATCATTTTGAAAAAGTAATATCCATGTAACAGACTGAAGGGTATCTGAAGGTGGCATTAGCAAATACTCTGTGAATCCACATCCACTTTATTGGAAAACTGTTCACTTACAAGCAATTGAAAACAGACAACACAGATCTTGACTTACATCACATTTACAAAACAGAAGGCGCACATGTGCACTATAAACAAATGAATTTACATAATTCATGAGTAGGACAAATCTATGTTAATAGCAAATAATATTTGAATCTACATAAAAAGTGGTCATACAATAGAGACTAAGAAAACCGAGTTCTTCATTTTCATTACGGAAATGTTTTAAACTGAGTAGCTCTCAACCATATTTCTCAATTAGAATAATTTAAATCTGAAAAAATATTTTCCAAATATTATATCAACAGTCCCTTAAATAAATTACTAGTATTTCTAAAAAAAATAGTGAGCTTACGGTCATGAGTTTGACATTAATCATTATTCGTATAAATTAGTTTATTATTTCATTGGAATTTTTTTTTTTTTAAATTGTTGTAATTGCAGAACAATATCTTCAAAAAAAAAAAAAAAAAAAAAAAAAGAAAAAAAAATTGAAGATATTGTTCACAGACAATTGAAGGAATTAATATCTATTTATTAAGAATTACTTTGAAATAAACAAAAAAATATTTTCTAGTTTTAAATATATTAAAAAAGGTACCAAAAAGAATATCGAATTGTTTGCACACCCTGTGGTGTACAAACAATTCGATATTCAAATTAATTGCAGTATTAAATTAATTAGCAGTCACAGTTCAAAATTGCAGTAATTGCAATTCAAAATTAAGTGTAGTATTCTCTGCAATTAATTTTTTTTTTTTTTTTCACACGATATTAAAATTAAATCGCACAAAATGTATAAAAAAATTGGTATAACAAAATTTTGAAAAAGAAAAGAAACCAATATGCCTTTTTATCATTTTATTATAAAAGATTCACATTCTATACATTTTTAAAGTTATAACAAAACGAAAGTAAACAATTCTCTCGTATACAAACTCTTGTCTTACGAAGTCTACAAATAATTACATTTGTTCATTGTCCTTAGAAATTTTGCTCTCAAGCAAATTATCACAGCACATTTTATCATTCAAAATATAAATCACACAACCTTTGCATTATCTCTCAGTTGGAGAGCAATATACATTTAAAAATATGCAAATGACAAAAGACAACAATAAGTAAAAATCACATGAAATAAGAGGTTAAGAACATTATTCAAATTCGTTTTTGAAAATGTTTATATGGTTGTAAATTAATGGTATGGTTATAAATTAATAATAAATTGTTAACAGGAAAAAATTCTAAAAATTATTTTTGTAAAAACTCAGAAGTTCTTCGCTCCATCTAAGTATCTCAAAAACAAAATTAAATTAGTAATAAGCTCATTTACTTAAAATATTATACAAAAAAATTATAGAAAAAGTTAAAATGCTTTGGCAATTATATGAACAAAAAATTAAAAAGTTTTTATGAAAGCACTCTTCATAGAATGCTTTAGTTTATAGTGTTGTTCATTCTCTCTCTCTCTCTCGCTTTTGCATCAGAATTGTTCAACAATGCATTGTAGAAACAGTAAATAATATTTAATAGAATACCTACAATTCACCACTCGTGTATTTTTTTCTAATTTTTGCATTTCATTCTTTATGACCTTAACTAAACGCTTTTTACATTTTATTTATCAGACGAATATTTCCTGTTGCCAACTTTTACAAGCAAATCTTCATCAAAGATCAAATATTGTATATTTTCGAATATAAGCCGAGAGTGTATATATTCTTCAAAACATTTACCTAAGTCAAAAACCAGTATATAAGTCGAAAATGAGAAAAAAATCATATTCATTATTTACGGTATTTTATTATTATTTCTAGCGTATACTTTAGTACTTTTCTGATAACAAGGCATAAATTTCTCCAACATCAGATTTTTAATTTTGGCCATGACAACAAACCAGCAATATAAACAATTTCGAAAATAAAACAACTCATTTCATTTAAAATTATATTTTTTATGTTTATGAAAAAAAATGCACTAAAAAAAAAAGTGCTTTATTTAGATAGATTTGGTGATTTAGCAGATCCGTATGTAAACCTACCCCTGTACTTTTTAAATTTGAAAAAAAAATTTTGAAAATTCTCGGCTTATACACGAAAATATTTACATTACTGTGCGAGTAGTAAAACCAAGAACAAACGTTTAAAAAAACGGGAAGTAATACATTTTCCTGGAAAGTCATCCCACTAAACATACTCTAAAAATATTAAATGACAAACAGCTTTAAAATTAAAATAGATTCGTTATTCTCATTTAAATATTTTTACAATAATTTACGTAACATAAAAACCAGTTTCAAAAATGTAAATCTAAATTCACATAGACTAAAAAACTGAAAAGTTACAAATATTTAAACAAATAGCCTATTCAAAAATATATTTTTTACAATTAAATAAATAAAATTTTCAAATTTTGTTTTTGTATTTACAACAATGGAATGCAACATCGAATAGTTTAAAACAAATTGCATTTAAGGACTAACATTATTATTTACTAATTTATTTTGTATAAAACCAAAAAAAAAAAGTATATAGACGAAAATCCTCTGAAACACTCAACTGGCATTCGAATAACCTTACATCAGTAATAAAATAAAAACAAAATGTTGATCATAGAAAGGCGAGTAGATAATAATCTCACCAAAAGGGTTTTAAGAATACACATCAACTACCACAAACTAACATTTATATTAGTATTCTTAGTATATTATATACTTATTAGTATTATAATATAGTCACATGCATATCTGCCAACATTTGAAAAATTTCATCACTGTATATTTTTCTATTCTAAACGATTATATGAATCATTTGGCATTAATTTATTTAATTTACATCACAATGACGCTTATTCGTTAGTGGAATGTATGCAGCAGGAACAGCGTTCAGGTAAATAGCCTTGTTATGAGAAAGAAAAAAAATCTGACAATACGCAGAAATGTTTTTTGCAAATACAGATGAAATTCAAAAATAATTTACAAAAATTTGTGCACATTGACATGTACGCAGAAAATACAATAACATTTATATTTTATTTACATTTATTATGTTCTACAAACTACTTATAATAAGCACCATTTATTATTTTCTAACACACATTCTAATTGATACTTTAATGCTTTAGTTTCTAAAGAAACATATTTGAGATGAAAATAACTATTCCATCATCGTAAATAAGTTCAAAATATATGAATTAAAAAGTGTAGAATCTAAAACAGTACATTAATAAAAATAATAATAAAAGACGCTTAATCGCACGTAGAAGGTAAATGGAAAAATGTGTATAAACAATTGAAGGGAAGGTTTATGTGCTATTAATCAAAAGAAATCTAATGATCTAATTATAAATTTAAAAACAAATTTCGATTCCAAAAAGTGCAAACTTATTTTCTATATTATACTTAAGAACAAATAAATCATATGGTAAGTAAGTATAATTCTCGAATGTTACGCTAAATATAACAACAGTGAATTTTGCAATTAAGGAGAAAACGGTTCATTAATTTGAACCGAAATTTATTTATAAAATGATAAACAAATGTTTACTTGTTTAAAAGAGATTATAAATAATTAAATGTTTCATTTCCATAAGCTTTGATTTAAAAATGGATTTTGAATAAGACATCATTTTACGGGTGAAATATCTTGCTTTTGTTATAAATATATAATATTCTTGATATGTATAAATTTTTGTACAGCGATTTTTTTTTATCTAACACACATTTTTTATGTTATTTAAAATTTTTAAGTACAGTAAACTCCGTATAACATTACTATGTAGTATATATGAATTTGCTTAATAAGAAAACCTGTATTGGAATTTTTCTCGTAAAAAGCTATTTATCTAAAGTGATATGTTTAAAATATCACTGCAGCTTGCATTTTTTAAAAAAATAGAACAGAATTTTAAAAATGAATGACATGTGTGATGTTGAACACGCATTAATGTTTTTTATTACTATTGATGTTTATTTTTATATATTTTCATAAAAATTTAATATTTTTATGTTTTTATGGTAAATAAAAAAAAACGAGTCGAAAATATTTCACTAATGATAAATATTATGAACTTTTTAACGACTTTGCAACATCTTTTCGGTGGACTTTGGTATTAATTTTTTTAAGTTTGGGCTTTCTGAATACGGAAAACCGGATACATTACTGGTTTTTCAGTTCATTTAGCACTGATACATTGCCATGTAAAACAAATCAAGGAAGTTGTAAAACGGGAGAGAGGCAATGCTGGCTAAATTGAAAATTAGATTTGATTTTTAAACCAGGGATAATACCATAATTTGTTCGTTAAGTGTACAAAGAATTCCGTTAAATGAAAACAGTTTGTAATAATGAAAATATTATTTATTTTATATTTTCTATGAGATGAAAATAAATTTTGATTGATATATACATCAATTACAAATACATTTACATGCTTTATTTATGTATATATTATTCAGAGATGTCAATCTTGAAACGAGACTTTTAGTAGTATCTCAGATAACTTTTCAGCATATCAATATTGAACTGTGCCAATAAACACTTTGTTCTTTTAAGTAAAAACCCCACTCAATAGTACAGTGTCACTATTGTTATCAGAAAGAGTTATCTGACAAATCTTTCAGATAACAATAGTAACACTGTACTTATATGTTCATATTGTTCAATAAGACTGTAAATTACTTGCTTAATATTAAAAAAAAAAATCGTATAAAGTTTTCTTTTATGGAAGGCGGCGCTACTTTTCACAATTTTTTAATTGCATTAAGTTGAGAAAGAAATAGACAAAAAGTTTTTATTAAATTTCCCATAGTTCATAGATAATCCAAAATGTTTTGTTAATTTCCGGAGAAATTACAAATAATCCTAAAGGGTCGTTCCCACCGAGGCGACGCCGAGAGGCGGCGACGTGACATGCGGCAGGGAAGAAATTTCAATTGTTCATAAGTTCATAAGTAAGTAGTTGTTTCTCCCGTTCACAGCGAAACGTCAAAAATTGCATTACGCCTAGTAAAATTCTGCTTCGAGTTGAAAGTTGGTCAACTCGAAGCGGTGGATTTCAAACCGGTTTCAGGCGAACGCGGTGAGGCTAGTGATTGGTCAACGCTTCACGCCTCACGCCTCGGTGGGAACGAGCCTTTAGTAGTTGACATATCTGAATATATACATATATAGAAGATGTAATATTTCACAATTTTAATGAATAAGCATCTTAGGAATTTACCTATAATGCTATTCACACTTATCTACCGAACAATTTTACAGGCTATTACATATAATGGATTGAATTAAGAATCTTGTACTTAAAAAAATATATACATTAGAGCATGAGAGCTCTTATATACTATTTAGACATTTAACATAATGGTAATTTCAGGATATTGATCAGATATGCATAAATTGAAGCGTTTTACATTTTATTGTTTTTATCTAATCTTAGGACCCTTGCATTTCAAATTTTGATAAACCTTTTACTTTTGATCTCCACAGCAGCAAAAATATTATATTCTCATTTAGAAGTAGCTCATATACAAGCTTTGAAGTTAAACGCATCTTAAATAATGGTTTAACTTCATTTTTAAAATATAGATATAGACTATCATTACATTAATAACATGTTTTTAAACTTAAATTTATTTTTAAACAGTAATTTGCATATAATTTCAAACATTAAAGAATATGTACAGTATAATTTATCAACTTTTATTTAAAATTTTAAAAGGCATTTTGTCATTAATGATATATTTTAATTTCTAAACATTTCAGCGATTTTAAACTTTGTTTAACATATTATTTAATTGCATAGAAATTAAGAATAATTAATAAATAATAATAATAATTAAACATACGAATAATTAATCTTATATTTCTACTTATATACAACTAGTGGTTAATATCAGTGCACATCAGTGAAATCTGTAAATCATATTTTGGCATCTTGATATCTTTAACTAAACACTCACAGTTATAATTTCTTCGGTGCAAGTGACCAAAAATTTTTACAATAAAAATATTTTCACAGGTATACACATTAATATATGATCAAGTTCTACTGGAAGCGATATGACGTAAAAGTCATAACACTATTATATTTTGCAGCTTAGCTTGAGCATTTAACAGCGAACACGTTTTGCAGAAACCAACAGGGGGAGGAAAAATTGAAGATGGACCTTGCAGGATGTTATTTTTCCAGTTTCGGGGGGGAGGAAAAATTGAAGATGGACCTTGCAGGATGTTATTTTCCAGTTTTTGTTTGAATATTTTATTACCAATATTTCCATTCCAGAGTTTAAATCTAGAAATATTGAAAACAATATAATTAGGACATCTATATGAATATTCTAAATCTTATTTATTCAGCATAAATAATTAAGTTAATCAAATACAGAAGTGACAAAAGTCGTCAAACAGTAATGGGTAGGGTTTCGATGCAGAGCTTTCTTCTGTTCAAACTATTTTTTTTTTTTTTTTAAGATGAAATCATTTGATTTTTGTTTGAATATTTTATTAACCAATATTTCCATTCCAGTTAAAAAAATAGATTCTTTTTATAAACTTGTTATCTTGTTAGCACCACTTAATGAATACATAATGAGTCACAATTTCAGTTGGTAAGAGCTGAAAAACTGGTCAAAATACACATTTTACATTATTATAATGGCGACCCCTTAAATGACAATAATATCTGGAAAGATTTATATGTGCAGCCATTATAATTAATGCAACATTGACAATGCGCCATACTGTTTTTTTTGGACAATTCCAACGAATGATCTGGCCATCTATCTGCATGAAAAAATTAGCATTTATGGGATCTTTTATGAATCAATAAATGGACGTCTAATGAAGAAAATCCAACGAAATCCATGCCACGTCGAGTTGCTGCAAAAAGGAGGGCCGAACGATATTAAAGGTATCCCATGACTTTTGTCACTTCAGTGTATATATATATATATCGAAACACAAACTGCCAATAATGAAGGGTTTTTTACTTTTTAATTATCAGTCTGTTATCAACAATCATGTTATTTTTAACTCATAAACGTTATTTATAATTAATTCCATTTAAGAACAAATTCGAAAAAAAAAAATGTCAGAGAAAGTACAATTGCAAGGTAACCCTCAATGATTTTGAATGTTGTCGCATAAATGTAGTTCCACGACTGAATTGAATGTCGTTTTATTTTTATTTATTAAAATTATTTTTGCCATTAGATTAATTGAGATAGATTTTTGAAGATACAGCTATATTTATTCCTCTTTAAATTTAAGTATTCAAGCTAGTAGATTTAATAATAATAAAATAAAAAAAAAAAAAGCACAGAAGGTTTTTTGAGCATTTAAGAAAAGTATGATAAAAAGGCCATTTAACCGAAAAAATGTATATTATTTTTTCAAACAGAATGTTATTAGAATGACTGTAGATGAGGCCAATATATATGACACACACACACACAAAACCAATCAAATATGAGGTGATAGAGATATATGTGCTATTTCATTTGGGCTATACTAATGCATGAATAACAGATCTGTAATAATACGTGCAGATATGGCAATAGTATTACTCCTATCACTGTTCAGGTGATTTAAAATTTCTAATTAGAGCTGTTTGATCATCCCCGCATTACAACCACGATCTTGCACCCACTGACTTTCACTGTTTTCTTAACCGGAAGTTATGGTTTGCTCCCTAAGATTTTTCTGACCATGAAATGAGATGAAATTTTACTAACAAATGTATAATTCAACCATTGATAGTGTGAAAAGATAAACATCGGTTTTAAAGGTTCGACGAAACAAGACGATTACTTATTAGGGATGCTAGTTAGATATATGTGCTCAAAACTTTTAAAACAATTTAATGGCTATAGTGAATTTTTTTATTATAATTTTCCTATCGATGTCATGTAATTTGAAATTTTAATGATTATTTTCCTTGTAAGTAAATTTTCCTGAAATCGCCTTTCCCCCTATTACACCGCTCTGTTAGAATTCACCCAGCTTTCCAAATTTCCACACAAACGGTAGTCGAACTATATGCATATACAAGGAGCAATTTTTATAACTAATCTGCCTATGTGTTAGAAATGAGCCTCGTATAAGCTGAACTGGTAATGAGATGAATTTTATTAAATTACAATGTCTTTACCTTTTGCGCTGGTACAGACAATACATCAGATTCTGTGAGCACTGAAGATGTGCCCAACACATTGAGAGCCTTTTGGGTGAACTGCGGAAAATGGTCCTTGATGTAATTAGGACGGAGCAAAAGAGGTTTGTAGTTGAATGCTGTATTTATTTTTAATTTATACCTATAAAAAAACAAGAAAATACGATTAAAAAATACTATAATTATACTAATTTAATTTTTAGTACTGCAAGCTTAAATGGATGTTTTTCAGTGCAGACAGGACACGTTTCAATACGGCCGATGGTGCAACTACGATGGAAGTTGGGAAAAAAGTTGTAAAGTTGTAAACGTAAAGATTTAGAGTCTTTTCATTGGGAACTTGTGCGAATTCTGATACAGTTGTGAGAAATATACAAGAAACATGTTGTCAATTCACGTCAGCCTACTTTTTTTTTTTTTTTTTTTTTTTAGTGTTCCTGGGTATGCAAGAAAGGATACCGAATCCAGGATTCATGTCCTTCGAAAGATGATACTCTAATCGGCTTGCTGCAGTTCATAACTTAATTAACATCCGTATTTAGGACAAGGCAACCACAAAAATTGGAAGGACACAAATTCAGATATCAGGAATTTTAAGAAAATCACATTTATTCGTTATTAAAAAGACATACCTCTTTAAATTTCACTTCTCCGTTTGTTTTAAAATCATTTAAACTCAGTTTACACATTAATAAATGTTAATATTAGGGTAAAAAAAAAACCCTCATGAAATACTCGGAACACGAAGTCAATTAACTATTAAATTCCGTATTTCAGAATGAACGCGCAGCATTTTAAGAAATCCAGATAAGCATTTTAAGAAATGAGATAACTTAATTTTTTCTTTATTTTGGCTTATTTTGGCAATAAATGCCTAAGATTTTCAAGCGGGACAGAACGAGGAAAGCGTCTCTTGCAGCTCGACTTTCAGCAAGGGTCGCAGATTAAATTGCCACTTTCACTACACATGGCTTTCCAAACAGCAATCTATGCGAGTATTGGGCTTGGGGACATTCATGTCTCAGATTCACCCGAAATTTTCTGATTTGAGAAATACCGAATACATCAATCTGATGCCACGTCCTTACTATTGTCATCGATACGTTGCATAATGCTGTCTAGTATCGCAATCAAGACATCAAATATTGCTAAAAAATGCCGGTGCGACATGACAGACGAAATGCCATTTTTTAGGTATTATCGAATTGATAAGTAAAAATTCATGTAGTTTTATGCGGGCCTTTATTCGCTACCTTAAGGTTCCTTATTCCTGAAATATGGACATTTCAAACGTTATGTTTTTTTTAGTCCTCGAATGCTCGGGGGGGAGGGGGTAATGCTTAAATAAAACTGTGTTTTTTTAGATATTTTTAATTGATATAGAGAGAGCTGCATGTAAATGAAGCTTGATACATTAAACTCATTCATATATGGGTTTATCCACCTCGAAAATTATCTGTTGATGCTTTCCGTTCTGCTTGTCAAATCACCCATCGACGTACTGTAAAATTCTGAGGGAAAACCTCATTTCTCATATTGACTATCATTCTCTGTGCCTTTTTTTCTCCTTTAATCTTTTTAATTGCATATTACCTGAAAGCGCGTAATCTAAACTCTTACTCAGAAAATAACAACATCAAAGAAAACTAATTCTTTGCGTGATTACACTTTTATGTGCCACCTTTGCTTCTATCCTTTCTCGTTTAATTGAAATAAAAACCTAACATTACTCTACAAGAACTCTTGCTGTATGCGAAATGCTTTTTAACTCACACAGAAATCTTTAAACATCTATTTCTTCATTTCGTGAAGGCGATTTATAGCGTCACATGAAGTATGATGATATAACATGATATCACATGACAGTTTATATCATCACTATGGAAGTAATAATAGGAAACACTTTAGCAATAAATATCTATAAAAACAAATTTTTAAAGTGTTTTATTGTAAAATTCAAGCAAACGCAAAAGTATACTAACCTCCCGTCTGTTTGATATATGTGCAAGATCCTACCTGCTACGTACAGGTTTTCAGTCGAAAAACTTGATATGTTTCCTTCTCTTTCCCTATTTACACAGTCCGCGCCCTAAAATGAGATTTGAAGATAATTTTAAAATGTGATTGAATGATTATAAAACAATACAACTACTCTAAATTTATTTGAATGTATTTATAAAAAAAAATCATGCATCTTTATTTCTCGACCTGAGATTGAAGTTTAAACAACTACTGTTAATAAAACAATGCAATTTTTTTAAAGTTATAAGTAAATAAATGGAAATATTGAAATAAATATGTTTACTTACATTAGGGTCTTCATTAGGCATGGAAGTGGCGCCGTGACGTAGTGGAAATATTTCGGATGCGCAGAAATTGCTTTCTACGTCAATTGTTGACTGATTAGCCATAAATACTTTATGCTAAAGTAAGAGGGAGAGAAATATTACGAATTATTATCTAAAATTATTAAAAAATTGCGTTCTTTTTTGTATTTGTTGTAAATATTCCTTTTATTTATGTATATTTTGTATATATTATTATAAATCATTATAAATATATGAAAAAAAAATAATTTTATCCTCATTGTTTTTATAACAATATACAATTAGTCCGAAAAAAAAAAATTGTCATTTTATAAAATTATGGTATATATTGGCAATTGTTCAACTTGCGTTATTACTCGACTTTTTATTTTAATTCCCGTACCTATTTTCTACTGCAAAAAAGATATCTGATTTTATACGCAAGTTGTCCCAGAAATCATGACTCAAATGTGACAAAGTAATGCACACTGAATCTATCGATAATCATAATAAAATATGTCATCGCAAGCTCAATGATGGAAGGCACCCATTACATATATTTATTACCAGAGTTATTACTGGATGCCATTACAACAAATACTCGCATTTCCATCCGTTAAGGTGCATACAGACAGCGCAACAGGTAATTAGCAATCTGTATACTTTGTCGCAAAGACTAGGATTGTCGAAAGGGACGATTACCGTGGATAACTAAATCAGCCGAACGAATCTCCAAGGACTTAACAAAATTCTCGTACACGACCCATCTTAAGAAAGATATGAACAGGGCAAAGAGGAGAATGGGACGGGACCAATGTATCCATCGGTTCCAAAAAATGGCAACAAAGGATATTGCTGATGCAAGTTTATGCTTAAGCAAGCCCCCCCTAGGTGGAGACAAGCGAGGGAAAATGGCGGCAGGAACATTCTCAGTAGTTGGCATAGCAGTCGGTACACAGGATATTGTCAATGGTATTATCTTAGTATCCTTCTACCAAAACCATCAGCTATGCAGTGCATCAGGTGTAAATCGTTTTCTCTGCATTCGTAAACTGCTACAATTGTCCTGAGTTCTTTAAATTTAAATAATTGAATTTTTATATAAATTACTACTTAATTCAAACCACTGATATACGTTGAAGGAAGATAAAACAAGTAATATAAAAAAAAAAAAATTGTAAGTCAATATCTACTTTTTTTTTCACTCTATTGCAGAAAGTCCTTTATAAATAATTTTCATTCATTATTTTAAGTTTATCTGGTGCCATCTATGGGTAGATATAGGCTACTTAAATCTAAAAAAGACTAAAATTAATAAATTTAATTTAATTACTGAATTAATGCTTGAACAAAACTATATTAAAATCCAGTGTCATCCACTACAAGTTAAAAAAAAATGTATTTCAACTTGAGTGGAAGAATAAAAGTACTTTATGAATGATTGAAAATTTGAACAAGATATATATAGGGAGAGTGTGAGCTAATAGAAGGAATTGAAAAAAAACGAAATTTATATATTTTTAAATTTTTATAATAATTTTAATTTTCTATCAAATTCCTCGTAGTGACACAAATGCAAATCCATATCCTAAAAATATGTCTTATTTTTGGTGCACGTGACATAATTGACATGCACTTTTTTTGTTTTTGTTTTTTGAAAAGCTATAATTTGTTGTGCATGGTCTCAGACTATTCGATCTTGAAGTACAGTCAAGGCTAAAACATTTAACAGCCTCCAACTTTAGTTATCTTCATATTTAAAAAAAAAAATATTGGAAGTTGGACGTCCATCTCTTTTCTCTTCACTATAAGCCTCCTAAGGGACCTGATGGCCGAGTGGCTGACGATCTGGCCCTCGGTACCACAGGTTTCGGGTTCGAGTCCCGGTGGTACCATGGATGTTTGTGAGTTGTTCGGAATCCACTTTAAACCGTAGGTCCCGATCTAATGTGATCGTAGAGCGTTGTGGGGGTAGTGTGACTCGCGTCCGTAGCCTGTCTTCAAGCCACACTTGCCCCCTGACTAGTGCTAAATGAGGAACAGCGGTGCATGATGCCGGGTTGCTTGTGGCATGAAAACAACTGTCTGTATTGCCAGCTGCATTAGAAAAAAAACTATAAGCATCCTCACTATAAGCCGTAATAATCTAGTAAAATGAAAAACAATCTGAATTGGATAATATATGTATATATATTTGTTTCTATGGATATATAAAGCTATGTAGTTCTTTTATCAAATGAAAAAGAGGAAACATTTTTTCATAAAAGAGTAATTGTTTTTAACCAAACTTCCTCACCATATCACTTTAATCAAACAAATGTACAAATACCTTTCCTATAAACTGCATAATGTTCCATAATTCTATTTAGAAATGAATTAAGAACCGATCCGATAGTTCGCCCACTATCGGCATAACGGTGAACTAATTCTTCTCTCAACTCTTCCAACACCACAATTTCTCATTAATTCTAACAAATAATGTTTGGCAATAGTAAATGCGAAGGTCATACGTCGATGGCTAAGGAAATCAGCAATCGCAACTGCAAATAAATAATACCTGGTAACACTGAATTAATAGTACCTTTGGTAGATTGCAGTCCTTCAAGCCTCGTACCATTTCGACCACCATCTGCTTGATGTTTTCATAATTCAGGCAGCACACGGCGTCGTTTCCGTAAATGACGGTGAAGATGTTTTCAAGAGTATACTCCAAGGCGAACTCGTTAAATATGGGGGAGGAGCAAATGAGTAGCAACGGACGTCCGGGTATTTCTCTTTATAGAGCATTGTCAGTATTGCGGCCACTGAAGCACCTGGAAGAAAAAAAAATATTTAGGGCTTCAAACAACTCATGATCAATACTGATATTTGAAAACACAATATTTACCACTGCTAATATAGCTCAAAAATTTGTATGGACCACTAGTAAACCAACACCAACTATTAATATTACTTTTGTATAATATTGGGTACACTATTTGATGTAATTTACCTTTAAAATACCACATTTGTAGAAGATTCAGTTTTGGAGGAACATACAGAGAGCATGTTAAACAGCAAAAGAGGAAATGCGTGACATTCCAAGAAGATTGTGTCCCAAGTATTTCCTACAGATTTAACTAAACTATTCCAATTTAATATAAATATATTATTAAAATGAAACTGGGGAACATTTTTTTTTTTTTGATAGGCATAGGTTTTAATTATCAAGAATTTTG
>BPLR01019932.1:0-37548 GCA_021605095.1 Caerostris extrusa
TTAAAGAGTAAAAATTAAAATTTAATGACTAAATTATAACTTGAAGCAGTTCACTTTTATATATATTCTAGCTTCCAAAAAAAAAAAGTCTTCCAAAATTAATCCTCTTTTTTTTTTATATTCACGATTTATAATCTATTTTAAAAACTTTTCTGTCTTGCCTTCAATTTTTTTTTTATTTAAAACTTCTTAGATATTTAGATTATTTAATGGGAAATTGAATTTTTGAATGACACTAATTAGTATTCAATGTGTTTTTTTGTCTCTAACTCAAATTAGACGTTAAAATTCTCTAATGTTTTAAAACTGCCATACAAGAAAGATTTATTGAAATATTCTACTTCCCTACTTTCACTAAAACTGAAGACTGTTGGAAGCTGACAGGTTTAGTTTATGGTTTACAACAAACTTTTGTCTGCAATTCAAGCTTGAAATAAAATGAGACTAAGACTAGAGACTATCTGCGATTTATTGAAATTGTCTACTTTTATACTTTTAGTAAAAAATTGTCGATTGCTAGTTGACGGGTTTCTTTTTACGGTTTATAAAAACCTTTAGTCAGCAATTTAGGTTTGAAATGAAAGATAGCTAACAGAGAGAGTCTGTGATTTATTGAAATCGTCTGAATGTAGCTTCAATAATAGTCTAAGCATATTTCACAAGTTGAAGAATCTGGCACTCGGTACCACAGGTATCAGTGTTCGAATATGGCGGCTGTGCCATGATGTTTGTATTCGTTCGAATAGCTGTAAACTTAAACCCTACTCACCAGTTGAGAGAGCATGGTACCAATGCTGTTCACTATAATTCTGATGTTTTTTAAACAAATGAAGCTATCCCCTTTTATTGTGAAGAAAGTGAAACACATATCCTTGGCTTTCTGGCAAAGATATTTTTCATTGGCGACCGCAAACTCTGAACTTAACTGGCGTGCAATAGACTTCCTGTTATGACGGACAGTTATTGCCAGACATCGATCTTCAGAAGCAATTGTCATTCATTTACGACACTGTGTTCAGATCTTCTTACAACAGTTCCATCATTTTGAAATTGTTTCTATAACGTAGAGATTGCCTGTCTTGAAATATTCAGACATCAGTTGCTTCCGTGAATGTCTGCCTTGCTTCTAAATTGCCTATGTGTCACCACTTCCAGAATCTTCCAAATCATACTGGATGGCATAACCAATCAATTTGAGACATAAACATTGAAATAAAACCATGCGCTGCAGTGATTGGTGCTGCAGTCACTTAGATATTCACTTTGCGCAAAGCTCTTGATTCAACGTTGGATGGCTTAAGCCTACATTTGAATATCAGAAACAGTTTGATTACTTTTGATTGGAAAATGCTAATTAGTTCTTTTCACCCATTCCTTACACATATGGGTCACATTTATCGGATATTTCACTGAATATTATTAGTTTTTGGCGTAATAAATTTTGACAGTAAGTAAAGATAAGATTTGTAAGATAAATTTTGACATGAGGGTAGTTATATTAGATCACTGAACTAGCTTTATATACGACTTATATTAAACGATGTGTGAAAATTAAGTATACAAAGAAAAAATTCACTATCCCCTTCCACACACAAAGTCCGCTTATAGACCAGTTGGCAAAAAGGTGGACTGTAGTGGTGTATAACTGATATCTATGGGTAACTGGTAAGATTCCAGCTCTACTAAGATTTAAAATATATGAATTATTAACTTATCTTTATTAAGGATAATCCGTTTAAAAATATTTTATAAAAATGATTGCTATGTTTTTATTATAGTGCATCACATATTATTAAATGCTTTTAAAACATAGCAGGCAAGTAACTTTATTAACTTTATAGATTCGTGCAAATTGCTACAAAAAAAAATAGGGTTTTTATGCCAATTTCAATACACTTAACTTCATCCGTAAAACATCAATAACCAAATATAGCTACAGATAAAAAACTAGTTATTTTAACTTAAAGTAATAAGTTATATAGTTTTTATTCATTGCATTTGTAATATTTAAACACAGAATAAAGTAGACGCATAAAAAGAACATTTGCATTAAAACAAATACAGCATTTCCTTAGTAATTTCACCAATTCATCTTTTCTTATTTGAGAAAGGGAATGATTGAAAAAACTCAAAAAAATTATTTTTCATTAAAGAAAAGGAACAACCTCACATAGCTACAAGAGGTAAAAAACAATAGCAACAAAAAAGAATTTTTAGAAGAGGCAAATTGTATATCCCCCCAGAGATTCTCTTCCGTTTTTATAAAGTGCTGTCACAAGTGCTGAAATACACTTTCTATAATTAACAAGGTAATAAGCAAAGTGAAAGAAACTGCTTTTTATATTGTGTCGCATATTATTAAATGACTCTTATAACATTGATGATAAGTAACTTTATTAACTTTATAGACTCGTGCAAATTGTTACAAAAAAAGTTTTATGCCAGTTTTAATTAACTAAACTTTATCCTTTAAACATCAATAACTTAATATGACTACGATAAAAAACTTTTTTTCATTTTAAAGTAATAAATTACCTATTTTTTTACATCGCATTTGCAATAGTTAAACACAGTATAAAACAGACGCATAAAAGAGCATTTTGCAGTTTTTAAATTAAAAGCAAATAAACCATTTCCTTAGTAATTTCATCAATTCTTTTTTTTCTTATTTGAGAAAGAGAATGATTAAAAACCAATACATTTTTTCCATTAAAGGAAAAGGAACTACCTCGCATTGCTACAAGAGGTAAAAAAACAAAAACAAAAGAATTTTTGGAAGATTCAAAGTTGCTGCATGTCCCTCCAGAGATTCTCTTCCGTTTTTATCAAGTGCTGTCACAAGTGCTGAAATATACTTTCTATAATTAACAAGGTAATAAGCAAAGTGAAAGAAACGCACAAGTTAAACAACATCAAATATGTCTCCAGTGATTGTTTGGAGTAACGAATTGAAAAAAGAGCAGAGAATAATTTTCAGTCTTGAGTTGTCTTAGAGCCCCATGCGTCTCGTTTGCTGTTTGCTTTCCACGTCAAACTGAAAACAGTTCCGTAGGAAGAAATGAAGTGAAGTAAGTGACACTAGATTATTCCTAATTTTTTTTTCCTTTGATGTTCTTTCGTGTTGATGTTGTTATAGTAAGAATAGTAAAATGGATTAGTATTTAGACCTTGAGTAATTGTGAGTAAAATTTGATAGTAAAGCCGAATAAAAAATGAAAGTTACATCATTTTATTTTGAAAACCTGCTATGAATGCGTACTGTAGAACTATAGTTTATAGACATTTTTTAAAAAAAAATGTCAAAATGCTTTTTTTCGAATATAAAAATAAATTTTCAAACAGATTTTTCAAAAGAGTAAAAGGTCCATATGTTTTGTGTCATTATTAAATTCAAAAACAAAAACAAATCACAGCATTTAGTTCAATTTTAAATTGAACATTGAAATGGTTGGCGAAATTTTTAGAAAAAGAAATTACAATATCCTTAGAATGTAGCTCATTATATTGGTCTTTCTGTTTGTCTTTCAACATGCTCGACATAACGAGGAATTATTGAAGTATGTTTAAGAAAATTAATACAATGACAAAAGTTAATTTTATATCTTTTTTTTAAGCATGGTAAGTTATTTTAAAAAAACATTTTCACAAACAGAAATATTATAACAAACATTCAAATTCAGGAATTTGCATAATTTCAGGCAAAGAAAGAGACAGCAGCAAACAAAGGCTTATTTTGATCAGTCTAAGTAAAAAAATTATTTTTGACTGATTGCAATTACCCTGAGCAACAAACACATGCAATAAAAAAAATCATTACACGCCTAGGGCATGCTGAGTATCAAAAATTGAACAATGAAATGTTTGGGCAAATTTTTTTAGAAAGTAGCAGCCAAATACGGGGATATCCTCCAATTGAAGGCATTCTTATTTGCACGGTGAACGGGCGTTGTCATCCATAAAAAGAAAAGGTAAAAGAGCAGAATGAAAGATGGCTCATTTCTCTTTGCAGGTCTTTCCAAATACTCCCCAAACGACATCCTAACCGTAATGTTGTCGTTCAATTGTTTTCTCTTGGTGGTAACGGTTATGTTCCATATGAAAGTCCGGTGAGAATCAGACTGCAAATTAATACAATTGACAAATGAAGTTAATTTATATAATTTCTTAATTTTCTTTTTGTATGTGGAGACTATTTTACCAACGAAGAAGCACGAGCATGTTAAGTTATCATTTTAATAACAGTATTTAAATTCAGGATTATTACACCACTTAAAACGATACCTCCTACCACGAAAATCATCAAAGTTGAAAAAATTGAAAGGCTTTTAAAGGGCTTGTGAAAGATTTTACACCTTTGCCACCAAATATAATAACAAACACAGCGTAACATAATTTATTAATAATATAGGAAAATAAACAATTTATCCAGCCATATAAAAATAAATTGCATTAAAGAAAAAGCTGTTGTTGATTAACTACTGTAATACAAATCGACAATGAAGATTAAAAATATATGAATTTTATCCTTATTTTTATAAACGATAAACAATTTAGAAAGTATCTTATAAAAATTGTTGCTATGCTTTAATTACATTGTGTCACATGTTATTAAATGACTCTTATAATATTACTGACAAGGAACTTTATTAACTTTATAGATTCGGGCAAATTGTTAGAAAGAATAAAGTTTTTATGTAACTTTTAATTAACTATACCTCACCCACTGAACATCAATAACCTTAATATATCTACCTATAAAACACTCTTTTTTAAAGTAATAAATTAGGTATTTTTTTCTACGTCGCATTTGCAGTAGTTAAACACAGAATAAAACAGACGCATAAAAAGAGCATTTGCAGTTTTTAAATTAAAGCAAACACAGCATTTCTTTATTAATTTCATCAATTCATCTTTTCTTATTTCAAAAACAAGTGAATGATTAAAAAAAAATTATAAAATATTTTCCATTAAAGAAAAGGACTACCTCGCATTGCTACAAGAGGTAAAAGAAAAAAAAAAGAAATTTTGGAAGAGGCAAAGTTGCTACATGTCCCCCAGAGATTCTCTTCCATTTTTACCATGTGCTGTCACAAGTGTTGAAATACACTTTCTATAATTAACAACGTAATAAGCGAAAATACGCTGTAGTTAAACAACATCAAATATGTCTCCAGTGACTGTTTGGTGTAACAAATTGAAAAAGTGCTGAGAGTAATTTTCAGTCTTGAGTTGCCTTAGAGCCACATGCATCTCGTTTGCTGTTTGCTTTCCAAGTCAAACAGAAAAACAGTTCCGTAGGAGAAATGAAGTGAAGTAAGTGCCCCTACATTAAGCCTAATTTTTTTTTTTTTTCGTGTTGATACTATTATAGTAAGAATTGTAAAATGGCTTCATTTTTAGATATTTATTTACATAGTGAGTAAAGTTTGACAGTACAAGCTGAATAAAATTAAAGTGTACTTCATTTTATTTAGAAAAATAACTATGAATATTTACAGTAGAATTAGTGAATACTTTACTAGTATATATATTTTTCTTTAGTTAAAAGGTCTTTTAGAATATAAAAACAAACATTTTCAAAAAGATTCTTTTATATGATCAAAAATGCAATATATTTTCTAACATTATTAAATTTAATGCAAATAAATCACTGCGTTTTGTAAAATTTTAAATTAAACATTCAAATAGTTGGTAAATATTTTTTAGAAAAAAAAAAAGAAATTACAAGATCATTAGAAAATCGATCGTAATATCATACTTTTGCTTTGTCTTCCAACATGCTCGACATAACGAGGAATTATTGTTGTATATTTAAAAAAAAATAAATACAATTTACAAATGATAACTTATTTGATTTCTTAATTTTCTTATTTATATGGCGACGATTTTACCAACAAAACCAATGCAAGTTAAGTTATTATTTTAACAACAGTATTAAAATACAGGAATAAACAGGTTAAAAATTTTGCCAAGATGAAATTAAATTTACTCTCTCCATAGAAATATTATAAAAACACAGCGGAACATAACTAAATAATATTATAGCACAATAAACAATTTCTCTAGATATATTAAAAAATAAACAGTAACAAAGAAAAAAAGATAAAGTTGATTATCTAATTCAAATCGACAATATTTGAAGATTAAAAAAATATGAATTATATCCTTATTTTTATTAAAGATAATCAATTTAAAAATATCTCATAAAAATGGTTGTTATTCTTTAATATATTGTGTCATATATCATTAAATGTCTTTTATAACATTACTGGCATGTAACTTTATTAAATTTATAGCTCGTGCAAATTGTTTAAAAATAACTTTTATGTCAGTTTTTAATTAAACTACTTCCAGTAAAACATCAATAACCTAATATACCTACCGATAAAAAACTAGATTTTTAAAGAAATAAATTATACGGTTTTTGCATTTGTAATGTTAAACACAGGATAAAACAGACGCATAAAAAGAGCATTTGCAGTTTTTAAATTAAAACAAATACACCATTTCCTTAGTAATTTCATCAATTCTTTTTTCTTATTTGAAAAAAGGAGAATGATTAAAAAAAAAAAATTCAATACATTTTTTCCATTAAAGAAAAAGGAACTACCTCGCATTGCTACAAGAGGTAAAAACAACAAAAAAAATTTTTGGAAGAGGCAAAGTTGCTGCATGTCCCTCAAGAGATTCTCTTTTCGTTTTTATCAAGTGCTGTCACAAGTGCTGAAATACACTTTCTATAATTAACAAGGTAATAAGCAAAAGTGAAAGAAAAGCTCAAGTTAAACAACATCAAATATGTCTCCAGTGACTGTTTGGTATAACAAATTGAAAAAAAGGCTGAGAGTAATTTTCAATCTTGAGTTTCCTTTGAACCACATGCGTTTCGTTTGCTGTTTGCTTTCCAAGTCAAACAGAAAACAGTTCCGTTGGAAGAAATGAAGTGAAGTAAGTGTCACTAGATTAAGCCTAACTTTTTTTTCTTCTTTCGTGTTGATGCTGTTATAGTAAGAATAGTAAAATGGCTTAGTTTTTAGACATTTATTTACTTTGTGAGTAAAATTTGATAGTAAAAAGCTGAATAAAATGAAAGTGTACTTCATTGTATTTAGAAAAATAGCTAGGAATGTTTACTGTAGAACTAGTGAATACTTTATATACATATATATATTTTTTTAGTTAAAAACGTCAAAATGTTTTTAAAACATAAAAAGTTAAAGCGTTTTTAAACAGATTCTTTTACATGATTAAAAGTTCAATATATTTTCTAATGTTATTCGTTCTATATTCATTATTCGTTCATGTTATTTGTTCTATATCTTTTCTAATGTATGCAAAAAAAGATAAATAAATACATAAATAAATAATCGCTGCATTTTGACCAATTTTAAATTGCACATTCAAATAGTTGGCAAAAATTTTTAGAAAAAAAGAAATTACAAAATCTTAGAATGTCGCTCATTATATCGCTCTTTTATCTTTGTCTTCCACCATGCACGACATAACGAGGAATTATTGTAGTATATTAAAAAAAAAACAATACAATTGACAAATGATAATTTATTTGATTTCTTAATTTTCTTATTTATGCAGAGACTATTTTAACAACGAAAGCAGTGCATGTTAAGTTATTATTTTAACAACACTATTAAAATTCAAGGATTAAAGGTAAAAACGTTTGCCAATATGAAATAAAATACTCACATCTTAGAAATATAATAACAAACACATCGTATCAAGGCTACTATTATAACAAAATAAACAATTTGTCTAACTATATTAAATAAAATGTATCAAAGAAATAGGTTTAAGTTGACTATCTAATACAATTCGACAATATTTCAAGATTAAAAATATATGAATTATATCTTTTTTTATTCAAAGTAATAAATTTTGAAAATATCTTATAAAAATGGTTCCTATGCTTTTTAAATGCATTGTGTCACATATTATTAAAGGCCCCATATAGCATTACTGACAAAGTAACTTTATTAACTTTATAGATTCGTGCAAATTGTTACAAAAATAACATGTCAGTTTTAATTAACAAAACTTCATCCGTAAAACACCAATAACCCTAATAGAGCTATCGATAAACAAATGTTTTTTTTTAAGCAATAAATTATATAGTTTTTCCATCTGTAATAGTTAAACACAGAATAAAACCTACACATAAAAAAGAGCATTTGCAGTTTTTAAATTAAAAGATACAGCATTTCCTTGGTAATTTTATCAATTCATCTTTTCTTATTTGAGAACAGAAGAATTTTGGAAAAAAATGTTGCTGCATGTTCCCCCAGAGATTCTCTTCCGTTTTTATCAAGTGCAGTCACAAGTGCTGAAATAAACTTTCTATAATTAACAAGGTAATAAGCAAAGCGAAAGAAACGCTCAGTTAAAACATCATCAAATATGTCTCCAGTGACTGTTTGGAATAACGAAATGAAAAAATGCTGAGAGTAATTTTCAGTCTTGAGTTGCCTTAGAGCCACATGCGTCTCGTTTGCTGTTTGCTTTCCAAGTCAAACAGAAAAGTTAGTTATGTAGGAAGAAAGAAAGTGAAGTAAGTGTCACTAGATTAAGAATATTTTTTTCTTCTTTCAGTGTTGATGCTGTTATAGTCAGAATAGTAAAATGGCTTGATTTTTCAGACATTTATTTACATTGTGAGTAAAATTTGATAGTAAAAGCTGAATAAAATGAAAATGCATTTTATTTAGAAAAATAGCTATGAATGTTTATTGTAGAACTAGTGAATACTTTTATTATTTTTAAAAATGTCAATACTTTAGAATAAAAAAATATAAATTTTCAAAAGATTTTTTATATGATAAAAAAAAAAATACAATATATTTTCTAACATTATTAAATTCAATGCAAAAGTCGTTGCATTTTGTGCAGTTTAAATTAAACATTCAAATTGTTGTCAAACATTTTTTTAGAAAAAAAAAAAAAAGTACAAAATCCTTAGAATGCCGCCCATTATATCCGCTCTTTTTCTTTGTCTTCAATATGCTCCACATAACGAGGGGAATTATTGTAGTATATTTAAAAAAGTAGTACAATTGACAAGGATAATTAATTTACTAACTCATCAAAATTAGTAAATTTCTTTATCTTCTCTGATTAAATAAATATTTTATTATCTTTATTAATTAATTTTCTAAAAAATTCTTTATATCGTTGTAAATATACTATTATATTAAACGTATAGATATTTTTAAACTCCAATAGTTATTTACACTCATGTCCAAAATTATCTTTACATGTATAAATTGATGGATTACTCAAAAATTGCGAACTATGATTTTATAAATTTGTCTGGAATGATACATAAGGGTATGACACATAAGTTAAAAAGGAAAAATATTGAAGAGCACTGCATATTATATATAATTGGCATGGAAACGATTAAAATGGTAATAAAATGTGACAAGAGAGTTCAGAAAACAAGAATTTCTCAAAAAAAAAAAAAAATGCAGTTCTATCTAATTTAATATTGAGGTAATGCCCCTTACTTGTGCACACCTATTACAAAGAGTTCTCATGCTGGCAATAACGTTGTTAACACGTTAGGGAAATTAAGCTCACTTCTATAGCAATGCCGTCTTCAGCACCCACATCTCTAGTAGAAGGATGTCTATGGGCAAATGCTTTTCAAGGTAGTCCCGTAAGTTCTCGATCAGGTTGAGATCAGAAAACATTGCTGGCCGGTGGAATTCGCTGAATAAACTTCAATTCAAGGAATTCTTCAATGAGGTTTGCTCGATATGGACGAGCATTTCGTTCACAAATAAAAGTCACATCTATCTCCACCTCTGAAAAGTCCCTACAAGGCTCTCTGGGAGCCTTGTGTAGAATTTTTCAGTAGGATCTGTCCATCTATTCTTATTCTTCCAGATACCATCAGACCTATCCTACCGAAACGGTCACGTTTCCTACTGTTTGAAGGATAATTTTCATATTCTGGCTCCCTCAGATTTAAACACGTTTAGAATCGCCTATAAAAATTAAACCTCGACTTATCAGTAAGTAGAACATGGAACAAATGGTGTTCACACCAGTTCTGATGTACTTTACACTCGCAGTGAAACGCATATTAGGCTTTCTGGCATAAAGACTTTTTAAGTAAAGCCCCCTGTATATCATTTGACGCGATACAGTAGTTCAGTGGCGAATGCAAGCTCTGAGCTTAACTGGCGAGAAGTTGATTTCCTGTTACGACAGGCAGTTATTGCCAGACATAGATCTTCAGATGCAATTGTTATTCATTTACGAACTTGTCCAGGTCTTCTTATAACAGTTCCATAATTTTGAAATTGTTTGTATAACGTAGAGACTGTCTGTCTTGAAATATTCAAACATCAGGCTGATTCGTGAATGTCTTCCTTGTTTCTAAACGGCCTATGTATCCCTACTTCACAGATTCCTTCAAATGATATTTCGAGGTCATAGACACTGATGCCAATTGAGGTCCTTACACTCTGAAATCAAACGCTGTGTTGGAGAAATTCACTTCAACGTAGGGTGACGTAAACCTAGATTTTGCATATCAAAAATTGTTTGATTACTTTTGATTGGATAATGCTAATTAGGTTCGTTTTCATTCATTCCTGCAAACATGCATCACATTGATTGGATATTTACTGGAAATAACATTATTTTGGGGTATGTAAAAGTTAAATTTGGACATGAGTGTAGATATAATAGATCGATTTCCAACTAAGTATATATACAAGTTTAATTAAAACATATGTGAATAATTAAGCACACAAATAAAAAAATTCAACATTCCCCTCCCACACACAAAAAGTACGTCGATAGCCCAGTCGGCAGAGGTGGACTGTAGCGGTGTACAGCTGATATCTCTAGGTCGCTGGTTCATATTATTATAACTTTTGGTGGTCAATTGGCTAGTTCTTTGACCTTTGGTATCACAGGCTTCAGGTGCGAATCCTGGCCGTGGCATGGATATTCTTAGTGGTTCGGAATCACTTTAAACTGTAGATCACGTTCTGTTTAACCCTCGTCTGCAACAGATGACTGTAAAGCGACAGGTAAACCTACACACAAAGGTATTACATAGTAGGCCTAATGGCCGAGTAGCAAGCGCTCTGCAGCTCGGTACAGCAGATTTCGGGTTCAGTATCGGTGGTGCCATGAATGTTTGTAGTGTTTCGGAATCAATTTACACCATAGGTCCCGGTCTAACAGGATCGTAGAGCGTTGCAGGAGTATCGATACTTCGTCTCCGTTCGTTCTTATCTTCAAGCTACACGCACCTCTGGTAGTTCTAAGTGAGTAAAACCGGTGCAGTGCTTGCCTTAAAGCATCAAATACAACTGTATAAGTATTTTGCCAGCTGCATTAGGAAAAAAAAAAGATATTATTTAGTAATAAATATCGACATGCACTATTATTAATTAAAAAAAACCTAAACAGGAATTAATGTCTGAAAGATCATTTGAAGATTACAAAAATCAACTGGAACATCCATCAAAATTTCTACGAACATTATATTTATGTAAGCTAATGATTATAAAAAGGAAAAATACAATAAGAGGATTATTTCTTAAACACTTTACTTGGAAACAATGCACTTCAGTCCGAAGATTCTGAAAACAATTTAAGAAAATGGCACATTTAAGTGTTTCCTTTCCCAAAATAATCTTATAAACTAGAATAACTTTCTAAACGAACACAACTTGTAGAAGAAATCTGTTCTTAAAGTGGAAAAAAATAGATATTAACGAAGGAAAATGTTTTAATTCAAGGAAGTACGGAGAGAATCAAATTCCGAAGTTGCTATGGCTACCAGCTGTACAGGATTTCTTATAAAAAAAGAAAAATGGCGCCAAAACAATCGCAGCAGAAAACTCAAGTCAGGCAACATCGCTAATGAGAATTTGAGGAATTTCTTGCATTCTCTCTTCTTTTTTAATTATCTGTTCTTTGGAGAAAGATTAAATTAAGCAATTACTTTTTGATCGGAAAGGGGTTCCGATATGTCACCGAATAAGAAAGAAACTTAAAGGAAAAGTTCTGATTTTTTTTTTTTTAAACGGATTTAGATTGTTAGAATTTATCGATCCAGTTTGCGTCAAAAATTTTCTTTTATGGGAAAAAAAAGAAATTCACTTTTACAAATCTGAATCCAATATAAAAATTCTTTGTAACAATTCATCTTGAAATTCCAACCTTACATCGATTTTAATGCGCAACATTTCCTCATTAATCGACTATTTATTTTTTGTTTAAAAACAAAAAAAAAGAATAAAATTAAAATTAATGAGTAAAATACAACTAGAAGCTGTTCGCTTTTATATATATTCTAGTCATTAGGAAAAAAAAAGTCTTCTGAGATTAATCCTCCTTTTTTATATTCGCGATTTTTTAATCTATTTTAAAAGAGTTTTTTTTATGTTGCCTTTTAATTTTTATTTAAAACTTCTTAGATATTTTTTGTTTATTTAATGGGAAATCAATTTTGAATGACACTAATTAGTATTCGAATTTTGTTTGTTGTTTATAATTCATATTACACGTTCAAATACATATAACGTTTCAGAAACTGCCAAACAAGAAGATATTTATTGAATTGTATACATTTCTGCTTTCAGTAAAAACAGGAGGCTGTTGGAAGCTGGCAGGTTTACTTTTAGGGTTTACAAAAATTTAGTCTGAAATTCAGGCTTGAAATAAGGAGACTAAGACTAGAGACTTTCTGCGATGTATTGAAATTGCTTGCTTTTCCTGCTTTTCAGTAAAAACAGTAGGCTGTTCGAAGCTGACAGGTTTACTTTTATGGTTTACAAAAACTTTAGTCAGCACTTCTGGCTTGGAATAAAAGATAGCTGACAGAGACAGTCTGCGATTTATTGAAATTGTCTGAATTTAATTATTTATTCAATAATTTCATTATGGTCTAAACATATTTCACAAGTTGAAGAATATTAGAAATACTTCATTGGATTAAATAAAAGGTTTTTTGAAGTTACTACAAGATATTAATATTTATTTCAACTTCATGAAATAAAATACAATTGTTTAAATTTTTATTTTTGGTAATATTCGATTTATAAATTTTTCATTTATATGGAAACTTTTTACCAACGAAAACAATGACCCTCAAGTAAATAATTTCACAACAGGATTAGAATTCAGGATTATGCAGGTAAAAACGTTTGCCAATATGAAATAGAATTTACTTACACCTTAGAAATATTATAACAAACACAATGAAACATAACTTAATAATAAAATGGCAAAACAAACAAGTTTTCTAGCTATATTAAAAGTAAATTGCATCAAAAGAAAAAATTATAGTTCATTATATAACAGAAATAGACAATATTTCAAGATTAAAAATATATGAATTATATCCGTATTTTTATTAAAGATAATCAATTTAGAAAATATCTTTAAAAAATAGTTGCTATGCTTTTAGTATATTGCGTGGCATATTATTAAATGACTCTTATAACATTGGTGATAAGTAACTGTATTAACTTTATAGACTCGTGCAAATTGTTACAAAAGTTTTTATGCCAGTTTTAATTAACTAAACTTTATCCTTTAAACATCAATAACCTTAATATGACTACAATAAAAACTTTTTTTTTTTCATTTTAAAGTAATAAATTACCCATTTTTATTCTACATCGCATTTGCAATAGATAAACACAGAATAAAACAGACATAAAAAGAGCATTTGCAGTTTTTAAATTGAAACAAATACAACATTTCCTTAGTAATTTCATCAATTCTTTTTTTCTTATTTGAGAAAAAGAATGATTAAAAAATTCAATACATTTTTCCATTAAAGGAAAAGGAACTACCTCGCATTTCTACAAGAGGTAAAAAACAAAAACAAAAGAATTTTTGGCAGAGGCAAAGTTGCTGCATTTCCCTCAGAGATTCTTTTTCCGTTTTTATCAAGTGCTGTCAGAAGTGCTGAAATACACTTTCTATAATTAACAAGGTAATAAGCAAAAAGCGAAAAGAAACGCTCAAGTTAAACAACATCAAATATGTCTCCAGTGACTGTTTGGTATAACGAATTGAAAAAAGTTGCTAAGAGAAATTTTCAGTCTTGAGCTGACTTAGAGCCACATGCGTCTCGTTTGCTGTTTTACTTTCCAAGTCAAACAGAAAACAGTTCCGTCGGAAGAAACGAAGTGAAGAAGTGTGTCACTAGATTAAGCCTAATTTTCTTTTCTTTCGTGTTGATGCTGTTATAGCAAGAATAGTAAAATGGTTTAGTTTTAGACATTTATTTACTTTGTGAGTAAAATTTGATAGTAAAAGCTGAATAAAATGACAGTGTACTTCATTGTATTTAGAAAATAGCTAGGAATGTTTACTGTGAGAACTAGTGAATAATTTATATAATTTTTTTAGTTAAATATGTCAAAATGTTTTTAAAACATAAAAGTTAGAGCGTTTTTTTAAACAGATTCTTTTACATGATTAAAAGTTCAAAATATTTTCTAATACATGCAAAAATAAATAAGTAAATAAATACATAAATAAATAATCGCTGCATTTTGACCAATTTTGAATTTTACATTCAAATGGTTGGCAAACATTTTTAGAAAAAAGAAATTACAAAATCTTTAGAATGTCGCTCATTATATCGCTCTTTTCTTTGTCTTCCAACATGCACGACATAACGAGGAATTATTGTAGTATATTAAAAAAAGAAATACAATTGACAAATGATAATTTATTTGATTTCTTAATTTTCTTATTTATGTAGAGACAATTTTAACAACAAAAGCAATGCATGTTAAGTTATTATTTTAACAACAGTATTAAAATTCAGGATTAAGCAGGTAAAAACGTTTGCCAATATGAAATAAAATTTACTCACATCCTAGAAATATAATAACAAACACATCGTAACTTAATTTAATAATATTATAACAAAATAAACAATTTGTCTAACTATATTAAAAATAAACTGTATCAAAGAAAAAAAGTTTTAAGTTTATTATTTAATGCAATTCGACAATACTTCTAGATTAAAAATATATGAATTATATCTTTATTTTTATTCAAAGTAATCAATTTTGAAAATATCTTATAAAAATGGTTCCTATGTTTTTAAATGCAGTGTGTTGTCACATATTATTAAAGGCCCCATATAACATTACTGACAAGTAACTTTATTAACTTTATAGATTCGTGCAAATTATTACAAAAAATAACATTTTTATGCCACTTTTAATCAACTAAATTTCATCGTAAAAACACCAATAACCCTAGTAGAGCTATCGATAAAAAACAAATGTTTTTTTATTTTTGAAGCAATAAATTATATAGTTTTTGCATCTGTAATAGTTAAGCACAGAATAAAACCTACGCATGAAAAGAGCATTTGCAGTTTTAAATTTAAAAAACAGCATTTCCTTAGTAATTTTATCAATGCATCTTTTTTCTTATTTGAGGAAAGAGAATGATTAAAAAAAAAAAAACTCAATAAATATTTTTCCATTAAAGAAAAAAGGACTACCTCGCATTGCTATAAGAGGTAAAAAGAACAAAAACAAAAGAATCTTTGGAAGAGCAAAGTTGCTGCATGTCCCCCAGAGATTCTCTTCCGTTTTATCAAGTGCAGTCACAAGTGCCGAAATACACTTTCTATAATTAACAACGTAATAAGCAAAGCGAAAGAAACGCTCAAGTTAAACAACATCAAATATGTCTCCAGTGACTGTTTGGAGTAACGAAATGAAAAAGAGCTGAGAATAATTTGCAGTCTTGAGTGGCCTTGAGCCACATGCGTCTCGTTTGCTCTTGCTTTCCACGTCAAACAGAAAACAGTTCCGCAGGAAGAAATGAAGTGAAGTAAGTGTCACTAGATTAAGCCTAATTTTTTTCTTCTTTCGTGTTGATGCTGTTATAGTCAGAATAGTAAAATGGCTTGGTTTTTAGACATTTATTTTCTTTGTGAGTAAAATTTCATAGTAAAAGCTGAATAAAATGAAATAGTAGTAGTTCATTTTTATTTATTGGAAAATAGCTATGAATGTTTACTGTAGAACTAGTGGATACTTTATATATTGTTTAGTGTATAAAAATAAACATTTTCAAAATGATTTTTATATGAACAAAAAATGCAATATATTTTCAAACATTATTAAATTCAATGAATGAAATTCACTGCATTTTGTTCAATTTTAAATAATATTCAAATAGTTGTCAAACATTTTTTTTTGTTAAAAAAACATATTACAAAGTCCTTAGAATGTCGCTCATTATATCCCTCTTTTTTTTTTTTGCCTACCGCCATGCTCGACATAACGAGGATTTATTGTAGCATATTTAAAAACGAATAATATTTAAAAACAATTTAAAGTCAATTCTTTCTTTTTTTCACTATATTGCAGAACGTACTTTATAAATAATTTTCATTCTTTTTTTTAAGTTTATCTGGTGCCATCTATTGGTAGATATGTGCAACTTAAATCACAAAAAACAATTAATTAATTAATTAAATTTAATTACTGAATTAATATTTGAAAAAATTGTATTAACATCGATTATCATCCCCCTACAAGTTCCAAAAATGTATTTCAACTTGAGTGGATGAAACAAAAGCATTTTATTAACGATTGAAAATTTGAACAAGATATATATAGAGAGAGTGTGAGGTAATAGAAGGAATTGAAAAAATCAATTCAATTGATAATTTATTTGATTTCTTAATTTTCTTATTTATATGGAGAAGATTTTACCAACGAAAGCAATGTAGGTTAAGTTATTATTTTAACAACAGTGTTAAAATTCAGGATTATGAGGGTAAAAAAACGCTTGTCAATATGAAATAAAATTTACTTACACTTAGAAATATTATAACAAACACAGCGTAACATAATTTATTAATATTATAGAAAAATAAACAATTTATCTTCACAATTTTTGCATCCAAAAAATAAATTGTATTCAAGAAAAAAAAAATTGAAGCTGTTTATCTAATACAATTTGACAATATGAAAAACATAAGAATTATATCATTTTTTTTATTAAAGATAATCAATTTAGAAAATATCTTATAAAAAATGGTTGCTATGAACTTATTATATTGTGTCACATATTATTAAAGGCTTTATATAACATTGCTGACAAATAACTTTATTAACTACATAGATTCGTGCAAATTGCTACAAAAAACATGTAATATAAAAACAAATTTTTAAAATCAATTCCTTCTTTTTTTCACTATATTGCAGAAAAGGCCTTTATAAATAATTTTCATTTTTTTTTTAGTTTATCTGGCGCCATCTATTGGTAGATATATGCAACTTAAATGTAAAAAAAAGCTAAAATTAATTAATAAAATTTAATTACTGAATTAATATTTGAAAAAACTGCATTAACATCAAGTGTCCTCCACTACAATTTAAAAAAATGTATTTGAACTTGAGTGGAGGAATCAGAAGTATTTTATGAAAGATTGAAAATTTGAACAAGATATATATAGAGAGAGAGAATGTGAGCTAATAGAAGGAATTGAAAAAAAAGAACAGCAATCTCGAATTACAGCAAAATAATAAAAGGAAATATAATGAAAGCAAATACATACAATAAAAATAATAAAAGCAAATACACTCATGTCCATAAATTAAGGATAATTCAGAATCCCACAGAAATTGAACTCTAAAATAAAAATTTCACCAGTAGAATTATCACACACATCTTGAAGAAGAATATGCAAATTACAGGAAACCAAAGATGGCGCGGATAGTACGTCACAATGACGAGTGTAAGAGAGGAGTATAAAGGAATGGTGGCAAAGAAGTAAAATTGTCCACAAGCGCTTTAAAAGCCTTTCAGTGGAATAACCGCATAGTTATGGCACAAAGAAAGCATTTGGATGATTTTTACGTGGTAGAATTATCGGATGACTGGAATGTTGACGTACCCAGCTGGAAGTATCCGAGGAACTTGGAATCGCCCAGAGTGTCAACCCCAGGCTTTGGCAGAGATTCCAAGATAATGGTAATGTGAGTAGATGTTACAGCACAGGTCGCCCCCGAGTTACACTGCCGAATGAGGACCGGTATTTAGCAGTTACTGTCAAAAGAAACAGACGGAGCACAGCATCAGAACTGTCTCGTCAGCTCTCTTCAGCTACCGGTACGACAGTTTAAAGGCAGACCGTGTACAGACCCTTAGGGCACATTGGTCATATGCTCGTTGGCCTGCCAGGTGTGTTCTACTTACCGCAACTCACTGCCGCCTGCGATTAACCAGGAGTAGAGAGCATGCATTGTGGGCACAGCAACAGTGGTCTTGTGTGATGTTTTTTCCGACGAGTCCAGGTTTAGTTTGCAGTCTGATTCTCGCCGGACTTTCATATGGAGAGCCCAGGTACCCGTTACTACCAAGAGAACACCATTGAACGACACCGTTACGGTGGTACAGGATGGCTCGTTTGGGGAGGAATTATTCTTGGTTCCAGAACTGACCTGCATGTTCGATGACATCCCGATAGATGTGGCAGGCCACATCTATCGGGATGTCATTCTGGAACAACATGTACGTTTGTATCAGGGCGCCATGGGTGCTGCATTTCTGTTTATGGATGACAACGCCCGTCTTCCCGTGCAAACATTGTAGACGAATGCCTTCAATTGGAGGATATCACCCCGTATGGATTGGCCAGCATACTCACCGGACTTGAATCAATAGACCATGTGTGGGATATGCTTGGCCGAAAGAATTGCAGCCCGTCAACCCCCTCCCACCTGTGAACCGGAACTTCGGAGGGCATTGCTTGATGAGTGGTGTAATATACCCCAGGAACTTGAGTTGCTTGAAAAGCGTTCCAAACCACAGGTACAGCTGTTAGGAAGGTTGGTGGTGGCCGCCTGATGAAGACAACTGCAGGGGTTGACCGATATATCGTCCTGCAGGCGACAGCAAGCGCCATTGCTCAGCAACTCTTTACAGCAACGGGGCAACAAGTGTCGCGGTTTACTGTGGCCAGACGCCTTCGTGGGCCTATTCGCCCGCCTTCCTGCACGCTGCCTCCCGTTGAAAGTTGGCCACCGACGCCAGCGTTTACAGTGATGCAGAGAGCGCAAAACTGGACAACTGATCAATGAGTCCTCGTCCTTTTTACGGATGAGAGTCGGTTCTGTACCAGAAGCGATTCTCGACGCGTTTTGATTTGGAGAGAGGTTAGGACCCGGTTTTATCCAGTAGCCTCAAGGAAAGACACCGTTATGGTGGTTCTGGAGTTCTTGTCTGAGGATTCATTTTGCTAAACGGGTGAACTGAGCTCCTCGTTTTCGACAGAGGGTCTGTAACCGGGGATCGCTATTGTGAAGAGGTACTCCTTCCCCATGTGCGTCTGTTCCAAGGTGACATTGGCCCAGATTTTTATTTTATGGATGACAATGCACGGCCACATCGGACTCTTATTGTTTAGGAGCTACTTTTTAAAAGTGAAGATATCACTCGAAGGGATTGGCCAGCTTACATCCCAGATTTAAATCTCATCGAACATGTGTAGGATGCTTTTGGAGAGACACATTGCAGCATGCTTACATCCTCCGGAGAACACCCAACAACTCAAACAGATGCTGATTGAGGAATGGGCAATCCTACCGCAAGAAATGTTGCACCAGCTGGCGAGAGATGCGGAGACTGTGTGAAACGACCATTGCAGTGAGGGGAGGGCATATCCCATATTCAAGGAACATCTGCTTGTTGTTCTTCCTCTTGATAAACAATCAAAAATCACGATACTATGCGTTCAATAATGCTTGTTTTTTTTTGCTTGATTCCATACCGTATGCATTGTATTCCTTTTTCAGCGCCGATGCTTTCGTCATCCTTTACGTACGTAATACTCTCCCTCATTTCTGAACGTCATGTCTCTCAGATGATTTCTCGTGGAGTTACGGCGATAAACCCACCTGTTGCTTAAGGGTTGCGCACCAGTGTAGCTATGAATGTTTACTGTAGAACTAGTGAATACTGTATATATATATATATATTTTAGTTTAAAATGACAGATTTTTTACAAGATTAAAAAAATTCAATATATTTTCTAACAGTATTAAAATTAATGCAAAAAATTCACTGCATTTTGTTCAATTTTAAATTGAACATTCAAATAGTTGGCAAACATTTAAAAAAAAAAAAAAGAAATTACAAAAATTTTATAACGTCATTCGTTATATCTCACATTTTTTGTTTTCCAACATACTTTATATAACTAGAACTATTGTAGTAAATTTTAAAAATTCAATACAATTGACGAATGATAATTAATTTACTAATTCATCAAAATTAGTAAATTGCACAATCACATTTGATTAAATGAATATTTTATTATCTTTACTAATTTCTAAAACATTTTTATATATTTAAAGATATTAATAAATATATTAGATTGTATTATATAAATATATTAGATTCCGATAATTGTATAGATATATTAGATCATTTCAAACCCACAGTTATACGCAAATTAAATTAAAGAATATGTCAAAAATTAGACCTACAAAGAAAATATTCAACAATCCCCTCCCAGACACAAATATATTACCGAGTAATAAATAACACATGACTCAATAACATCATTCTGGTCTGACACATATATGGCAAAAATTTTGACAGAGCCATATCCTTTTGGATAATTGCAAAACGATACATGCCAAAATTTCATTAACTTCTGATAATTAGTTTACAGGCTACAGTAGTTTTAGTGACCCCAATTTTGTATTTTTCAAAACAATGGATAAGAAAAAGAATTTCGTGTGTTGATTAAACATTGCTTGCTGCTGAAGCCAAACGGCTTCATGCAAGCGTTATGGAGACTCTGCACAATAGAAATCAATCATAATTGACTGGTATGATGATCAAAAACGCGATCATACAAACATGATCGTATAGAATTTCTAAGAAATCTTTTTTCTTAGCTAAACAGGAGATTTACTGAGTGATGTGCTATCTACATATACTATCACTTACTAAAAAAACGGAATCCCAGAAAATCATTTAAAGATTATAAGCATCAATCCTCGAACCTCTATCAAAAGTTTACGCAAAATTTACATTTGTGTAAAACTAATGATTGTAAAAAAGAAACATGATAATAAGAGGATTATTTCTAAAACACTTTACTTGAAACAATACGTCAGTCCAGAGATTCTGAAAACAATTTAAGAAAATGTCACATTCAAGTGTTTCCTTTCCCAAAATAAATGTTTTAAGTCAGAATAAATTTCTAAACGAACACTACTTGTAGCTGAAATCTGTTATTCCTAAAAGGAAAAAAACCAGATATTAACGAAGGAAGATGTTTTAATTCGATGAAGTACGGAGAGAATCAAATTCCGAAGCTGCTATGGCTACCAGCTGTTCATAAGAATTCTTTAAAAAAAATGGAGACAAAACAATCGCAGCAGAAAATTCAAGTCAGGCAACATCGCTAATGAGAATTTGAGGAATCTTGCATTTCTCTCTTTTTTTTTAATTGTCTGGAGAAAGATTAAATTAAAAGCAATTACTTTTGATCGGAAAGGATTCCGATATGTCACCGAATAAGACAGAAGCTTAAAAGGAAAAGTTCTTGATTTTTTTTTTCAAACGAATTTAGATTGTTAGAATTTATCGATCCGGTTTGCATCAAACATTTTTTAATAGAAAAAAGAGAAAACTCACTTTTACTAATCTGAATCCAATATAAAAATTCTTTTTTGTAATAATTTATCTTGAAATTCTAACCCTCACATCGATTTTAATGCGCTACATTTCCTCATCAATCGACTATTTATTTTTTGTTTAAAAAGAAAAAAAAGAAAATTAAAATTAATGAATAAAATATAACTTGAAGCAATTTACTTTTATATATATTCTAGTCAATAGGAAAACAAAAAAGTCTTCTCCAAGATTAATCCTCCTTTTTATATTCACGATTTCTAATCTATTTTAAAAGGGTTTTTGGTTGCCAATTCTTTATTTAAAACTTAAATATTTTGTTTATTTAATGGGAAATCGAATTTTGAATGACAGTAATTCATATTTAATTTTTGTTATTTCTAATTAAAATTAGATGTTCAAAAATATAAAATATTTCAAGAACCATCAAATAAGTAAATATTTATTTAAATGGTATACTTTCCATACTTTCAGTAAAAACAGGAGGAAAGAAAAATAAACAGTAATGCGTGAAAAATCACCTGAAACACAAATCAACGCACAAATTACAGAAATCAACTGGAACAACCATCAATATTTCTGCGAAAATTATATTTATGTAAAACTAATCACTGTAAAAGGAAAAATATAATAAGAGTATTATTTATTAAACACTTTACTTGGAAACAATACACGTCATTCGAGAGAGATTCTGAAAACAATATAAGAAAATAACGCATTTAAAGAGTTTCTTTTTCCAAAATAATCTTATAAACCAGAATAACTTTCTAAACGAACACAACTTGTAGAAGAAATCTGGTCTTAAAGTGGAAAAAAAAATCAGATATTAACGAAATAAGATGTTTTAATTCGGTGAAGTACGGAGAGAATCAAATTCCGAAGTTGCTATGGCTACCAGCTGTTCAAGAATTCTTAAAAAAATGGCGCCAAACAATCGTAGCAGACAGACAACTCAAGTCAGGCAATATTGCTAATGAGAATTTGAGGAATTTCTTGCATTCGCTCTTCTTTTTTTTTAATTGTCTGTTCTCTGGAGGAAGATTAAATTAAAAAGCAATTATTTTTTGATCGGAAAGGGTTCCAATATGTCACCGAATAAGAAAGAAGCTTAAAGGAAAAGTTCTGATTTTTTTTAAAGCGGATTTAGATTGTTTTAATTTATCGATCAGGTTTGCGTCAAACATTTTCTTTGTGAAAAAAAGAAATTCACTTTTACAAATCTGAATCCAATATAAAAATTCTTAATATTGAAATTCTAACCTTACATCGATTTTTTATGCGCAACGTTTCCTCATTAATCGACTATTTATTTTTGTTTAAAAGAAAAAGAATAAAATTAATATTAATAAGTAAAATATAGCTTGAAGCCGTTCACTTTTATATATATTCTAGTCAATAGGAAAAAAATCTTCCCGAGTTTAATCCTCCTTTTTTATATTCAGGATTTGTAATCTATTTTATAAGCTTTTATTTCCCTCGCCTTTTAGTTTTTTTATTTGAAACTTCTTAGATATTTTGTTTATTTTAATGGGAAATCGAATTTTGATTGACACTCAATTAGTATTCGAATTTTTAAATTTGTTTGTAATTCAAATTAGGCGTTCAAATTATATAAAGTTCAAAGAAGCGATTTATTGAAATTGTTTACTTTCAGTAAAAATAGGAGAATGTTGAAAGCTGACAGATTTACTTTTAGCGTTTATAAAAACTTTAGTCAGCAATTCAGGCTTGAAATAAAAGGTGGCTGACACACACTGTCTGCGAAGTTGAGATTGCCTACTTTCCACACTTTCAGCAAAAATAAGAGATTTTTGCGGCTTATGGCCAATTGGTTAGCGCTCTGGCCTTTTGCATTAGGCTTCAGGTGCGAATCCTGGCTGTGGCATGGATGTTTCTTAGGGGTTCGAAATCCACTTTTAAACTGTAGGTCCCTGTCTGTTGAGCTGTCATGTACACAAGATGACCGTAGAGTGACAAACCAAACCCCACACAAAATATCACTTGGTAATAAATATCTACATATACTATTACTAATTAAAAAAACAACAGGAATTAATGTCTGAAAACTCATTTGAAGATTACGCGAATCAGCCCGAACATCCATCAAAATTTCTACGAAAATTATATTTATAAAAACTAATGATTGTAAAAAGAAATAATATAATAAGAGGATTATTTCTTAATCACTTTACTCGCAAACAATACTCTTCAGTCCAGAGATACTGAAAATAATTTAAGAAAATGGCATAATTTAAGTGTTTCCATTCCCAAAATAATCTTATAAACCAGAATAACTTTCTAAACGAACACAACTTGTAGAAGAAATCTGTTCTTAAAGTGAAAAAAATCAGATATTAACGAAATAAAATGTTTTAATTCGATGAAGTACGGAGAGAATCAAATTCGGAAGTTGCTATGGCTACCAGCTGTTCAAGAATTCTTAAAAAAAATGGCGCCAGCACAATCGCAGCAGAAAACTCAAGTCAGGCAACATCGCTAATGAGAATTTGAGGAATTTCTTGCATTCTCTTTCTTTTTTTAATTGTCTGTTCTCTGGAGAAAGATTAAATTAAAAAGCAATTACTTTTTGATCGGAAAGGGTTCCGATATGTCACCGAATAAGAAAGCAGCTTAAAAGAAAAGTTCTGATTTATTTTAAACGGATTTAGATTTTTAGAATTTTTCGATCCGGTTTGCATCAAACATTTTCTTTATTGAGAAAAAAAGAGAAAACTCACTTTTACAAATCTGAATCCAACAAAAAAATTCTTTTGTAGCAATTTAACGTGAAATCCTAACCTTACATCGATTTTAATGCGGAATGTTTCCTCATTAATCGACTATTTAGTTTTGTTTAAAAGAGAGAAAAATAAAAGAATAAAATTAAAATTAATGAGTAAAACATAACTTGAAGCAGTTCACTTTATATATATATTCTAGTCATTAGGAAAAAAAAAAGAAAAAAATAGTCTTCCGAGATTAATCCTCATTTTTTATATTCACGATTTATAATCTATTTGGAAAGCTTTTTTTCTTGCCTTTTCATTTTTTTATTTAAAACTTCTTAGATATTTTGTTTATTTAATGGAAAATCGAATTTTTGAAGGACACGAAGTATTCGAATTTTGTTAGTTGTTTATAAATCGAATTAGACATCAAAAAATGTAATGTTTTAAAACAACCATACAAGAAGCGATTTATTGAAATGGTCTACTATCCATACTTTCAGTAAAAATAGAAGACTGTTGGAAGCTGACAGGTTTATTTTTACGGTTTAAAAAAATTTTAGTCAGCGATCCAGGTTTGAAATAAAAGATAGCTGACAGGAACTGTCTGCGATTTATTGAAATTGTCTAAATGTAATTCCCATAATTTCATTATGGTCTAAACATATTTCACAAGCTGAAGAATATTAGAAATACTAAATTTGATTAAATAAATGCTTTTTGAAGTTACTACAAGATATTAGTATTTATTTCAACTTAAAGAAATAAAATACAATTGTTTGAAATTTTATTTTTTTTTTTTGTAATATCCGATTTCTAAATTTTCTCATTTATATGAGGCGTTTTTACCAACGAAAACAATGACTGCGAAGTAAATAGTTTCTCAACAAGGATTAAGATTATGCAGGAAAAACGTTTACCAATATAAAATTAAATTTACTTACTCCTTAGAAATATTACAAGTTAAATATTTTATTTGACTTCATATTATTTTTTCAAGCTATATTAATAAATTGCATTAAAGAAAAAAATTTGTAGTTGATTATCTAATACAAATCGACAATATTTCAAGATAAAAAATATAAGAATTGTACCCTTATTTTTATTAAAGATAATCAATTTAGGAAATATCTCATAAAAATGGTTGCTATGCTTTTAATATATGTCACATATTATTAAATGCCTTTTATAACATTACTGGCAAGTAACTTTGTTAACTTTATAGATTCGTGCAAATTGTTACAAAAAAGGGCGTTTTTATGTCAGTTTTAATTAACTAAACTTCATCCAGTAAAAACTTCAAAAAACATAATATAGCTACCAATGAAAAAATCCTTTTTATTTTAAAGCAATAAGTGACATAGTTTTTGAATTTGTAACAGTTCAACACAGAATAAAACAGACACATAGAATGTGCATTTGCAGTTTAAAAATTAAAAGAAATACACCATTTCCTTAATAATTTCATCAATTCCTCTTTTCTTATTTAAGAGAAAGGGAATGATTAAAGAAAACAGACTACTCAATTCAATAAATATTTTGCATTAAAGAAAAGGAACCACCTCACATTGTTACAAGAAGTAAAGGAAAAAGGAAAAAGGAAAAAGAATTTTAGAAGAGGCAAAGTTGCTCCAATATCCCCCCAGAGATTCTCTTCCGTTTTTATCAAGTGCTGTCACAAGTGCTGAAATACACTTTCTATAATTAACAAGGTACAAGCAAAGCGAAAGAAACGCTCAAGTTAAACAACATCAAATATGTCTCCAGTGACTGTTTGGAGTAACGAATTGAAAGAGCTGAGAGTAATTTGCATCTTGAGTTGCCTTAGAGTCGCATGTGTCGCGTTTGCTGTTTGTTTTACAAGTCAAACAGAAAACAGTTCCTTAGGAAAAAATGAAGTGAAGTAAAGTGTCACTTGATTAAGCCTAATTTTTTTTTTTCTTCTTCCGTGTTGTGCTGTTATAGTAAGAATAGTAAAATAGCTCAGTTTTTCGACATTTATTTACATTGTGAGTGGAAATTTGATAGTGAAGGCTGAATAAATGAAAAGTGTAATATTTCATTTTATTTAGAAAAATTGCTATGAATGTTTACTGCAGAACTAGTGAATAATTTATAGACATTTGTTTTTAGTTAAATATGTTAAAATTTTTTTTTAGAACATAAAAACAAACATTTTTTAAACAGATTCTTTTACATGAGTAAAAGTTCAATATATTTTTCTAATATTATTAAATTCAATAAAAAATAATCACTGTATTTGCTCAATTTTAAATTGAACATTCAAATAATTGGCATATATTTTTTAGAAAAAAGGAAATTACAAAATTCTATTCAAGAAATTACTAAATTTGATTAAATAAACTGTTTTATGAAGTTAAAACCAAAAGTAATACTTATTTAAACTTTCATGTAATAAAATACTCATTGTTTTTAATTTTATTTTTAAGTAATATTTGATATTTAATTTTCATTTATATGGAGACAGTTTCTACCAACGGAAATAAAGCATCTTAGTAATTAGTTTAACAAACTATTGAAATTCAGAATTACGCAGGTAAAAGCGTTCTGCCATTATGAAAATAAAAAATTTACTACACCAGAAATATTATAATAAAAACACATGGTAGCTTAACTCAATTATATTGTAACAATAAACAATTTCTCTAGCTATATTAAAATAAACTGTATCAAGAAAAAGTTGAAGCTGATTATCTTCAATTCAATTCGACAATATTTAAAGATGAAATTTTTTTTAAAAAGATAATCAATTTAGAAAATATCTTTTAAAATAGTTGATAGTCCTTTATTATATTGTGTCATGAATTATTAAATGCCTGTTATAACATTACTGACAAGTAATTTTATTAACTTTATAGATTTGTGTAAATTGCTCGAAAAATAACGCTTTTATGGCCCTTTAATTTACTAAACTATCCTTAAAGCATCAATAACCCTAATATAGCTATCAATTGAAAATAAAACCCTTTTTTTTTTTTATTTTAAAGCAATAAATGTCATAGGTTTTGCATTTGTAATAGTTAAACATAGAATAAAAAAGACACATAAATAGATCATTGGCAGTTTTTAAATTAAAACGAATACAGCATTTCCTTAGTATTTCATCAATTCATCTTTTCTTATTTGAGAAAGAGGGAATGATTAAGGAAAAAACTCATTAATTATTTTCTATTAAAGAAAAACTACTGCATTGCTACAAGAGGTATAAACAAAAAAAAAAAGAATTTTTGGAAGAGGCAAAGTTGCTGAATGTCTCCCCCAGAGATTCTCTCTTCCTCTTTTTTTTTATCAAGTGCTGTCACAAGTGCTGAAATACACTTTCTATAATTAACAAGGTAATAAACAAAGCGAAAAAACGCTCAAGTTAAACAACATCAAATATGCCTCCAGTGACTATTTAGAGTAACGAATTGAAAAAGGCTAAGAGAAATTTTCAGTCTTGAGTTGCCTTAGAGCCACATCTCTGCTCGTTTACTTTCCAAGTCAAACAGAAAACAGAAGTTCCGTAGGAATAAATGAAGTGAAGTAAGTGTCACTTGATTAAGCCTAATTTTTTTTTCTTTCGTGTTGATGCTGTTATAGTAAGAATAGTAAAATAACGCTCAGTTTTTCGACATTTATTTACATTGTTAGTGAAATTTGATAGTAAAGCTGAATAAAATGAAAGTGTACTTCATTTTATTTAGAAAATAGCTTGAATGTTGACTGTAGAACTATTGAATACTTTATATTTTTATAGTTGTAACAAATGCTTTTCAGAAATAGCAAAACAAATATTTTCAAAAGATTCTTTTATATTATCAAAAGATGCAATATATTTTCTATCATTATTAAATTCAATGAAAAAAAAAAAAAATCACTGTATTTTGTTCAATTTTAAATTAAGCATTCAAATAGTTGGAAAACAGTGTTTAGAAAAAGAGAAATTACAAAATTCTTAGAAAGTTACTGGTTATATACCATCTCTCTTTTTTTTTGCCACCTAATGTGCTCGACATAATGTGCAATTATTGCAGTATATTAAAAAATCAATACAATTAATCTATCAATGTTAATTACTAATTAATTAAAATTAGTAAATTTTTCTAATCACCTTTTATTATATATATATTATCGTTACTAATTTTAAAAAATATTGCTTATATCGTCATAGATATATTATTATATAAATATTGAATAATATATATATATATATATATATATATATATATATATATGTTAGATTCCGATAACTATATGTACTCATGTCCAAAATTATCTTTATATGTATATTTTAAAGGATTTCGCAGAAATTGTGAACTATAATTTTATGAATTTGTTTGGAATGATACATAACATTATGACATATAAATACAAAGAAAAAAAAATTAAGACCACTGCATATGATATATAATTGTAGCATGAAACAATAAAAATAGTAATCAAATGTGATAAAGAGATTTCAGAAAAATGCAGCCTTACGAATTTAATGTGGAGTGTAATCTCCCCTTATTTGTACACACATATCGCAACGCGTTTTCATGCTGGCAATAACATTGTTAACCACAGTTTGAGAATTAAGCTCTACTCCTTTAGCAATACTGTCTTCAGAGCATTTACATTTCTTGAGGAGGATATCTATCTGCAATTGCTATTCCAAGGTAGTCCCTTAAGTTCTCTACAGGAAAATCAGATCAGGAAACATTGCTGGCCACTGTATTCGTTGAATGTCTTCACTTTCAAGGAATTCGTCAACGTGGTTTGCTCGATGTGCACGAGCATTATCGTTCATAAATAAAACCTCAGATCCATATTCAACTCTGAAAAGTCCTGCAAAAGGCTAAGATTTCATCCCAATATCTCTGGATGATCATAGATCCCCTCTATTGAAAACTTGCATCTGTTTATTGATCACTATTCTTCTCCATATCATCACACCTCCATTACCGAAACGGTCACGTTTCATAATTTTCATTTGAGGGATAATTTCATATTCCTGGCTCCCTCCAGATGTAAACACGTTTAGAATCCTCTGTAAATATAAACCTCGACTCATGAGTTAACACAGCATGGAACCAATGGTGTTCACTACAATTCTGATGTTCTTTGCAGTAATTAATAAATAATAATATTAATTAATTAATTATTAATTCCCTTTTGATTGTGAAACAGTGAAACACATATCCTTGATTTCTGGTATAAAGATATTTTTCAGTAAGGCATCTGTATACTGTTTGACATTATACAGCAGTTCCAGTGGCGACCGCAAGCTCTGAACTTAACTGAAGAGCAGTAGACTTCCTTGTTACAACGGGCAGTTATTACCAGACATTGATCTTCAGAAGCAATTGGCATTCTTTTACATCCTTTTCCAGGTTCTTCTTAGAACAGTGCCATCATTTTTAATTGTTTCCGTAACGTAGAGATTAGAGAGTTTTTGCATACCGTACTTCAAAAATACGGTATTTTTTTCTCCCTTAGCTCGCATGCTCCTAGGAAATTGCGCATGCTTATCTGTAATAATGTTTCCTATGAGCATGCGCGCTAGGGAGAAAAATACCGTATTTTTTAAAGTACCGTATGCAAAAACTCTCTATGCCTGTCATAAAATAATGAGACATCAGGCTACTTCCGTGAATGTCTGCCTTGCTTCTAAACGGCCTATCTGTCACCACTTCAAAGATTGTTCCAAATGATACTTCGGAACCATAACAAACCAATTTGAACCATAAACACTGAAATCACATGCTGTGCTACCGAAATTCTCTCAGATATTGACTTTTCGTAGCGTGATTCAACGTCAGAGGGCGTAAGCCTAGATTTTCATATTAGAAACCGTTTGATTACTTTTGATTGGATAATGCTAATTTGGTTCATTTTTCACACATTCCCTGCAAACAGGGATAACATTGATTGTATATTCAACATTATTTTTGCGTATGTAAAGATAAATTTGGACATGAGTGCAGATGTTTTAGATCAATTTCAAGCTAACTTAATATACAAATTATATTAAATCGTGTGTGAAAATTAAGCATACAAAGAAAAATTCAACAATCCCTTCCCACGCATAAAGTCCGTCGATAGCCCGGTTGGCAGAGAGCAGAGAGGTGAACTGTACATTCTGTGCAGTGTACAGCTGACTAGGTCGTTGGTAGTCGGTCGTTGGTTCGACTCCTGCTCGACAAAACACTATTATAACTTTTATGGTCTGGCTAGCTCTGCTTGGTATCATAGGTATCAGGTGCGAATCCTGGCGGTGTCATGGATGCTTGCTAGCAGTTCGAAATCCATTTTAAACTGTAGGTCCCGGCCTGTTTAGCAATCGTGTGCACAAGATGACCGTAAATCAACAAATCAAACCAAAACCCACACACAGATATTGCTTAGTAATAAATATCTACATAGGGGCCTGATGGCCGAATGGCTAGCGCTCTGGCGTTCGGTACCACAGGTATCGGGTTCAAATCCCGGCTTTGCCCATGGGTGTTACTAGTGGTTCGAATCCACTTTAAGCCGTAGGTCCCGGTCCTAATAGGATCGTAGAGGGCTGCGGAGGCATTGTTACTACGCGTCCGTGGCTTACCATCAAGTCACACGCGCCCTGGTAATGCAAAGTGAGTAACATCCGTGCAGCCCTTATGGCAAAGATCACGGTCTATTTGGCAGCTGCATTAGAAAAAAAAATATCTACATATAATATTACTACACTCATGTCCATAAATTAAGGATAATTCAGAATCACACAGAAATTGAACTCTAAAATAAAAATTTCATCTGTAGAATTATCACACATATCTTGAAGAAGCATATGCAAATTACAGTGAAACCACCAGATCGCGGACAAAGTACGTCACAATGATGTGAGTGTAAGAGAGGGCATATATGAATGGTGGCAAAGAAGTAAAATTTTTCACAAGCGCTTTAAAAGTCTTTCAGTGCAATAACCGCAAGTTATGGCACAAAGGAAGCATTTTTTGGATGATTTTTTACGTGGTAAAATTATTTTCCGGACGACTGGAATGTGGACGTACCCAGCAGGAAGTATCATCATCCGAGGAACTTGAATCGTCCAGAGTGTCATCTCCGTGTTTGGCATCGCATTTCAAGCAAGATGATGTACGAGTAGATGTTACAGCACAGGTCGCCCCGAGTTACAACGCCGAATGAGAACTCGGAGATGGCAGTTACTGCCAAAAAGAAAAGACGGAGCACAGCATCAGACCTGCTTCGTTAGCTACCGGCAATGACAGTTTCAAGGCAGACTCGTGTACAGACGCTTAGGGCACACGCCGGGGTATATATGCCGTAGGCCTGTCAGATGTGTTCCACTTACCGCAACTCACTGTCGCCTGCGATTAACCTAGTAGAGAGCATGCATTGTGGACACTGCAACAGTGGTCTTGTGTGATGTTTTCCGACGAGTCCAGGTTTAGTTTGCAGTCTGATTCTCGCCAGACTTTCATATGGAGAGCGCCAGGTACCCGTTACCACCGAGAGAACACCATTGAACGACACCGTTACGGTGGTGCAGGATGGCTCGTTTGGGGAGGAATTATTCTTGGTTCCAGAACTGACCTGCATGTTCAGTTGTGTAACGATGACAGGCCACATCTATCTGGATGTCATTCTGGAACAACATGTACGTTTGTTTCGGGGCGCCATGGGTGCTGAATTTCTGTTTATGGATGACAACGCCCGTCCTCACCGTGCAAACATTGTAGACGAATGCCTTCAATTGCAGGATATCACCCGTATGGATTGACCAGCATACTCACGGAACTTGAATCAATAGAGCATGTGTGGGATATGCTTGGCCGATGAATTGCAGCCCGTCAAACCCCTCCCACCTGTCAATCGGAACTTCGAGGGCATTGCTTGATGAGTGGTGTAATATTCCCCAAGATCAGATTGATAATTTGATACTCAGCATGCCTAGGCGTTGTAGGGCGTGTATTGCATCGTCCGGGGACATACTCCATACTAACCATGTTATACTGTTTTTTGTAAACAGGTTCTTTTTGAAAATTTGTTCCAGGGAGTAAAAATCGCAATTTTCATTAATTATGTCAAACATATAGCATCTATTTTGCTCTTTCTTTTTTTTTTAATAAATAGACTTTACAAATAAGTCAAATTTATTTTGCTTCTGTCTCTTTTTTTTTGCCTGAACTTCATTATCCTTAATTTATGGACATGAGTGTAATTAAAAAAACATAAACAAGAATTAATGTCTAAAAATCATTTGGAGACTACAAGAATCAACTGAAGATCCATAAAAATGTGTGCGAAAATTATATTTTTGTAAAAATAATGATTGTAAATAGGAAAATATAATAAGAGGATTACTTTTTAAAAAAACACTTCACTTGGAAATGTAATACTCTTTTCAGTCCAGAGATTCTGAAGGACTTAAGGAAATGGTGCATTTAAGTGTTTCCTTTCTCAAAATAATCTTATAAACCAGAATAACTTAAACGTGAAACACAACGAAGAAGAAATCTGTTCCTAAAGTGGAAAACCCGTTGTACAGTAAGGGCTAATCGGGAAGATTTTAATCCACTACCAGCAGCACAGAGAGAACTCAAACCCGAGTTGCTATGGTTACTAGCTGTTCAAGAATTTTGTACTAAAAATTATAAAACAATCTACAGAAAAATCAAGTCAGTAACATCAGCGCTAACGAGAATTTGAGAACTCTGCTAAGTAGACTTCTCTTAACTGTCTGTTCCTCTGGAGAAAGATTTCTCAGAATTCTGGAACTTAAAACATGCCTTTTTTGATCGGAAAGGGTTCCGATATGTCATCATCAAGGAAATAAGTTTAAAGGAAAAGTTCTGATTTTTTAAAACGGATTTAGATTGTTAGAATTTATCGATCCGGTTTGCGTCAAACATTTTCTTTATGGAAAAAAAAAAGAAATTAACTTTTACAAATTTGAACCAATATCAAAATTCTTTTGTAACAATTTATCTTGAAATTCTAACCTTACATCGATTTTAATGCGGAACATTTCTTTATTAATCGGCTGTTTATTTTTTGTTTAAAAAGAAAAGGAATAAACTTAAAATTAATGAGTAAAATATAACTTGTCAATTCACTTTTATATATATTCTAGTCATTAGGAAAAAAAGTCTTCCGAGATTAATCTTCCTTTTATAAACACGATTTTTAATCTATTTTTAAAAGAGTTTTTTTGCTGGCTATTTTTTTATTATTTGAAACTTAGATATTTTATTATTTAATGGAAAATCGAATTTTTGAATGACACTAACCAGTATTAGAATTTTGTTAGTTGTTTCTAGTAATTTAAAATTAGGCGTTCCAAAAAGTATAAAATGTTTTAAAAACTGCTAAATAAGTAAATATTTGTTGAGTCTACTTTCCATACTTTCATTAAAAATAGGAGATTGTTGGAAAATGACAGGTTTTACTTTTAAAGGTTTATAAAAAGTTTATTCAACAATTCAGGCTTGAAATAAAGTTTACTGACAGAGACTGTCAGCTTATATAGGATTTTAATATTTGTATAAAGCTGTTTTTAAAATAACAACAGATCAGTAATGAAAGCAAAGAAATAAAAATACGCAGTTAAACTCAGAATTTCAAACGGCTTGACGGGCCAATTGGCTAGCACTCTGGTAGTTGGTATCATAAGCTTCATGTCGAACCCTGGGTATCTTGGAAGTTTGTGAAAGATTCGGAATCCACTTTAAATTGTAAGTCCCGGTCTGCTTAGATCTCGTGTGCACACGATGACGCAGAGCGGCAAACCAAACCCACAAACAAAGATATTACTTTGTAATAAATATTCACGTATAATATTACTAATTAAAAACACATAAACAGAAATTAAAGTCTGAAAAATCATTTCAAAACTACACGAATCAACTGGAATATCCATCAAAATTCTACGATAAATATATTTTTATGTAAAAACTAATGATGATTGTAAAAGGGAAAATTTAATAAGAGATTATTTTTAAACACTTTACTTGGAAACAATACACATCAGTCCAGAGATTCTGCAAAACAATTTAAGAAGAATGGCACACTTGAAGTGTTTCTTTTCCCAAGATAATCTTATAAACCAATAACTTTCTAAACGAACACAACCTTTAGAAGAAATCTGGAGATGTTCTTGGAAAGTGGAAAACCCCCCAGATATTAACGAAGGGAAGATGTTTTAATTCGATGAAGTACGGAGAGAATCAAATTCCGAAGTTGCTATGGCTACCAGCTGTTCAAGAATTCTTTAAAAAAAAAATAAACAATCGCAGCAGAAAACTCAAGTCAGGCAACATCGCTAATGAAAATTTGAGGAATTTCTTGCTTTCTCTTCTTTTTTTAATTGTCTGTTCTTCGGAGAAAGATTAAATTAAAAGCAATTACTTTTGATCGGAAAGGGTTCCGATATGTCACCGAATAAGAAAAAGAAGCTTAAAAGGAAAAGTTCTGATTTTTTTAAACAGTTTTAGATTGTTATAGATTTATCAGATCGGTTTGCGTCAAACATTCTCTTTTTACATGGAAAAAAGAAAATTCACTTTAAACAAATCAGATCAATATAAAAATTCTTTTGTAACAATTTATCTTGGAAATTCCCTAACCTTACATCTGTTTTAATGCGCAACATTTCCTCATTAATCGAATATTTATTTTTGTTTTAAAAAAAAAAAAATAAGAATAAAATTAATGAGTAAAATATAACTTGAAGCAGTTCACTGTTATTTATATATATTCTAGTCGTTAGGAAAAGTATTCACGATTTTTAATCTATTTTAAAAAGAGTTTTGTTTTTCTGTTTGCCTTTTAATTTTTATTTAAATATTCTTAGATATTTTGTTTGTTTGTTTAATGTGAAATCGAATTTGAATGACACTAATTAGTATTCAAATTTTTGATTGTTGCTTTAATTCATATTAGAAGTTCAAAAATATGTAATGATTCAAAAGTTGCCTAACAAGAAGCGTTTATTGAAAGGGTAACTTTCCATACTTTCAGTAAAAATAGGAGACTGTTGAAAGGTGACAGGCTTAATTTTACAGTTTATTACTGTGGCCCAAAGTAAGACCAATTTTTTCAAAAACTCTTTATTTATTCTTCCATATTTATTTAAATCGTCTTCAAAGTAATCCCTCGGAAGCAATGCACTTATGCCAATTTTTTTGCAATTCTCAATGTATGCTAAAAATTCATCGACAGGGATGGCCTTCAAAGCACGCGGCGATTCACATTGAATATCTTCAATCGACTCAAAACGGTGTCCTCGAACTGGACTTTTTCCTGTTTTGGAAATAGTCAGAAATCACGGGGTGTATACGGTGGTTGTGGAACGATATGGGTTTCATCTTTGGCAAAAAGTCACAAAGAATCAATGCAGTGTGAGCGGTCGCATCCAGTGTTCTTTTGTAAAGAAAAAAAAAAAATTAAAAATTAAACGTTAGGAATTTTTAAATTGAAAATTGGTCTTACTTTTTGGACATAGAAATATTAAAAATACTAAATTTGATTAAATAAAAACTGTGTTTGAAGTTACTTCAAAATATTAATATCTATTTCAACTTCACAAAATAAAAATATATTTTGTTTGAAATTTAATTTTTTTGTAATATTTAATATCTTAATTTTCATATTTTTTATGGAAAAGGTTTTACTAACAAAAACAATGTATGTTAAGTAATTAGTTTCACAATAGGATTAAAATGCAGGATTAAGCAAATAAAACCGTTTGCCAATATGATATAAAATTTACTTACACCTTAGAAATATTGAAAACACAGCTTAACAAAATGTAATAATATTATAGCAACATAAACACGTTCTCTAGCTAAATTAATAATAAATTGAAAAAATGTTATAGTTGATTATCTAATACAAATCGACAATATTTCAAGTTTAAAAATATAGGAATTATATCCTTATTTTTATTAAAAGATAATCAATTTAGAAAAATATTTTATAAATATCTTGCTATGCTTTTATTATATTGTGTGACATATTATTAAATGCCTTTTATAACATAGTTGACAAGTAACTGTATTAAGTCTATAAATTCGTGCAAATTGTTAAAAAAATACGTTTTTTATGTCAGTTTTAAATAACTAAACTTTATCCGTAAAAAATCAACAATCCAAATATAGCTAACGTTAAAAAAAGAACTCCTTTTATATTTCAAAGCTATATAGTTTTCCATTATTTGCATTTGTAATAATTAAGCACAGAATAAAACAGACACATTAAAAAGAGCATTTGCAGTTTTAAATTAAAACAAATACAGCATTTCATTAGTAATTTCATCAATTCATCTTTTCTTATTTGAGAAAGAAATAATGATTAAAAAAAAAACTCAATAAATATTTTCCATTAAAGAAAAAAACTACGTCGCACATTGCCACAAGAGGTAAAAAAAAAAAAAAAAAAAAAGAATTTTGGAAGAGGCAAAGTTGCTGCATGTCCCCCTAGAGATTCCTTCCGTTTATCAAGTGCTGTCATAAGTGCTGAAATACGCTCTCTATAATTAACAAGGTAATAAGCAAAGCGAAAAAAACGCTCAAGTTAAACAACATCAAATATGTCTCCAGTGACTGTTTGAAGTAACGAATTGAAAAGATCTGAGAGTAATTTTCAGTTTTGAGTTGCCTTAGAGCCACATGCGTCTCGTTTGCCGTTTTCTTTACAAGTCAAACAATAGTGAAGTAAGTGTCACTAGATGAAACTTAATTTTTCTTCTTTCGTAGTGCTGCTTTTATAGTAAGAATAGTAAAATGGCTTAGTTTTAGACATTTATTTACATTGTGGTAAAATTTGATAATAAAAGTTGAATAAAATGAAAAGTGTTCTTCATTTTTTTAGAAATAGCTATGAATGTTTACTGTAGAACTAATGAATACTTTATATTTTTGTAGTTAAAATATGTCGAAAAGTTTTTTTCGAATATAAATAAATATTTTCAAAAAAATTCTTTTATATGTTCAAAAATGCAAAATATTTTCTAACATTATTGAATTCAATGCAAAAATCACTACATTTTGTTCAATATGAAATAAAACTTACTTACATCTTAGAAATATTATAACAAACAGAGCGTACAATAACGTAAAACTTAATATAATATAACTTACAAAATAACCAATTTCTCTAG